>VZTL01003563.1:16315-28356 GCA_013400535.1 Scopus umbretta | reverse complement strand
ATCTTTGTCAGCGACAGGGACAGGGGGATCGAGTACACCCTCAGCAGGTCAACACCAAGCTGTGTGGTGCGGTTCACACGCTGGCGGGAAGGGATGCCATCCAGAGGGACCTTGATAGGCTTGAGAGGTGGGCCCGTGTGAACCTCATGAGGTTCAACAAGGCCAAGTGCAAGGTTCTGCATGTGGGTTGGGGCAATCCCAAGCAAAAATACTAGCTGGGTGGAGAACGGATCGAGAGCAGCCCTGAGGAGAAGGATTTGGGGGTGTTGGTTGATGAGAAGCTCAACATGACGCGGCAACATGTGCTTGGAGCCCAGAAATCCAACCATATCTTTGGCTGCATCAAAAAAAGCATGACCAGCAGGTCGAGGGAGGTGATTTTCTGCCTCTGCTCTCATGAGACCCCACCGGGAGTACTGCATCCAGCTCTGGGGCCCCCAACATAAGAAGGACGTGGACCAGCTGGAGCAAGTCCAGAGGAGGGCCAGGAAGATGATCCGAGGGCTGGAGCCCCTCTCCTATGAAGACAGGCTGAAAGAGTTGGGATTGTTCAGCCTGGAGAAGAGAAGGCTCCAGGGAGACCTTATTGCGGCCTTTCTTTATATAAAGGGGGCTTTTAAGAAAGACAGATTTTTTTCCAAGGCCTGTACTGTCAGGACAAGGGGCAAGGGTTTTAAACTGAAAGAGGGTAGATTTTGATAGAAGAAATTCTTCACTGTGAGGGGGGTGAGGCACTGGAACAGGCTGTCCAGAGGAGCTCTGGATGCCCCATCCCTGGAAGTGTCCAAGGCCAGGTTGGATGGGAGAGATTTATACCAATAAGTAATTATTTCTCAAATACAAAAAATAATATAAACCCACTGTCATTAGGTAGAATTCAGTTTAAGAGTCATGGCCGTCAGTTAACTAAGAGTTGTGAACAAAGCGGTAAAGAAGATGGGTCACAGTATATTGCACAACATCCTGCATCTCCCATAGGAAAAAAATGCCCATGAGATATCTCAGTATCTCACTAACAAAGTAATTAAATTTTCCAATCACTCTGAATTGACCAATCCAATAACTTCACCAAAGTCTATGCTTGTGGCCCTTAGTTTGCTGCTGAAAAATTTGAGAAATATAAAGTCAGTCCTAATGGCTTTAGAATAAGAACGATGATGTGGAAAAAACAGTACCTCCTCTTCCAATAAAAAAGATAAGAGCACAAATAATAAGATTATGTTATCACAATCTCTCAATTGAAAACTATTATTCATGATAACGTTGCACTGGGAAGATATATAGAAAATTACTTAGATGGAAATAATCATTGTATAAAAGTGCCAGCGTTTCTTTTTTCTATGGAGTTTTATGAAGTTCAGTATTTACTGAATTTTTTTTTTAGGACCTGATGAAAGCAAACTCCAACCAAGAGGACGAGAGGGAATGGCAAGTTGCGCCAGGGGAGGTTTAGATTGGCTATTAGGAAAATTTTCCTTACTGACAGAGTGGTGAGGCATTGGCACAGGCTGCCCAAGGAGGTGGTGGAGTCCCCATCCCTGGAGGGGTTCAAAAACCGTGTGGATGTGGCACTTGGGGACATGGTTTAGTAGGCTTGGAGGTGCTGGGTTGATGGTTGGACTGGATGATCTCAGAGGGCTTTTCCAACCTCAATGATTCTATGAAAATTGTATCAGCCCACAATCACTCTTTGTATACACTGGAGAAATCTACTTTTCCTCTGGGAATGGACTTTAACCATACCCAACAGAGCCTGACTGAAAAGTAGGAACAGAAACAAAGAAACCACTAGGTATCTCGGACTACCTGAGCCATAAGCAGAGGGTGCCACATACTGAGCCTTTTGACTTGGCGTCCTACAGCATCCTGGTTGTAGTTGAACTGGGGAGTTACAAACTGGATGGACGGACTACAAGGCAGGCAGAAAAATGTTTGGCCTGGTAGGGGGTAGTGGTTTGAAGTCTGACTTGCAGCTGGCAGTGAGAGGCATCGCTGAGGGGTTGATACTGCTGAACATCTCCAGGATGGCGGAGCAGAATGTCACCAAATTAGCGGAACTCGCCGAAGGTCAGCGCTGCTGTTCGGAGGGGCTCTGAAATGCTGGAGGTGTGGACTAGCAGACCTCCAAAGGTCTCCGATCGTGCTGATGATAAAATTTCATGACCTGCTTCGTATAAAGCAGCTTCAGACTAATAAGGCGTTCATTAAAAGGTTTTTGTTATCTATCTAAAGATGCATTTGCCATGAATGAGCAACTACCGACTATTATTTTATTTTGGTATTGACTGACTGAAAGGTTAATATCATTCCCTGTTTGTCCTCAGGAAAACAAGTCTTATTACACTACATTTCATTTGTTTGAGTTGCACTTCCCCCCCCAATTTAATTTTTATTTCTGCATGTCTTGAAATAATTCCCAGGAGGGGTAACCTCCAAGAGAGTTATTCAAGGTTCTGATTTTGGCAGATTTTACTGTGCTGCTGTCATGAAGGCATCCTGATGGGGAGCCAGAGCCACAGAGCGGATCCAGGGAATGCGCCGAGACCCATAGTGGGGGAATTCTGCACAGCCCTTTACTCCTCTTAGTAAATTCGTTCTGGAAAGTATGTTAAGTAACTGCTGTTCAAGATCAATCAGTTATCAGAATAGAAATTATGTCCAGGCTGAATAAAGGGAATGTACTGTTGTAACTGACACCTTGAACAAGGCTTTTTGTGTATCTGAAAAACAGCTACTGACTTAAAAAGTAAATCACTGAGCGTACTAGAGCGGCTAACTCAAAAGGAAATAATCTGTTGAATGAAGCTGTTCCCATAGGAAAGGTAATTCTACCTTGAAGCAAACCACCACAATTTTGAACATTCTATGATTCTATGTATTTTGAAACAATTCCTTGGCTAAGTTGAGGTGACAGAAGTAACTTTCAGGCTTAAATTTCCTTTGCAGAAGCCTTTTCTCTGAATAAGGTATTTGCAAAAAGCTTTCAATTCATTGTCATTCTGAGTAAAATATGTGCAGGGCATATTGTAGATAATTTAGGAGGTCACAGCTCTCCAAGAAAACTTAAGAACTTAGCAATTCTGATTTCATTAACCAGTATTTTGTCGTTCGTTTCTACAATGTTTGTATTGATGCAGTAATTTCAATATTACTTAATATCTGTGGCATTTCTTATTTAATAGTGTTGTGGACTTTTGTGATTTCTGAGCTTATCTGACTTTTTTGTAATAATTGGTAGTTGATTTCTGCAAATACGAATTAGTTACTAAATCCGCAAAGTTCCCCACTTTATCCTTCAGAAAAAGCATGTTGGTTGTAACATGCTCATCTGCTACTCTGCCTGACGCGCACGTCTGTATTCTTTACGCAAGTGCGCAGAAACGCCTCTGATGACAGCAAATAATATTGACCTGAGGTCTCCTTATAAATTCAAACCTGTCGCACGCTTGCTTTGAGAGCTGAGAGTGCCATGCGTCTACAGCTGTATCTCCATTTTTCATACCCTCATCTCTCCTTTGTAGTTTGTTAGTACAGTAGCTCAGTGTTACAACTACACTGTTTTCCAGGTGTTTTCTTGGAAAAGTCTCAATACCATATACTGAAAACGCACAGAAGTTTATTGTAAGAAGGAAGATTTGTTAGTGTAAGACGTCAGACATTACACAAAATGAATAGGGGGGGAAAAACGATTGCAGTAGGGAGGCTGGGACTGAACAGCCCCATTTACCGTAAGCCAGCGAGTGGGTGACAGGTTTGTGTTTGGGATCTCAGATCAGGAACGTTTGCCGACACCACAGGTATTCAGGTATTCTAAACGTACCGAAGTTCATATTTCTGTAAATCCACTTTTAAAACGGAAGTCCAAACTCAAGTAACATCCACAATTTCATAGACGGAAAATTATTTAAGTGCTTGGTGATCTCCTTGAAGAGGATACACTGAAACACATTTTGAAGTATTTTCCTAAAGGAGTAGTTCTAAAAAAGGGGGTCCGTGAAAATCTCTGTAAAACTCTGTTTTTTAACAGCATGCACCAATAATTCAGTAATAACGCCAATAATGCAGTAATAACACCAATAATTCAGTAATAACGTTATTCACAGTGTTGTGATTGGCACTTGATAAGAGAGTTCACGGAGCTGCAGTCCTCTGCTCCGAGCGAGTCTCTCCCAGTTGTTCGGGCTCTCCCCTTACAGGTTACTTTACAGCTTCAGGAGGATGCCAACGCCATCTCCCCAAACCACAGGAGCGTTTGGTGAAGCCACCGACAGATGCTTTACAGTGACATAAGTAAAGAGAAATATTAAATCTGCATTCACAGTTGCAAGGGTGTGTTTAGCTGGAAGGCAGTGCAGCAGACAGATGACTGCTCTTGAGGGGAACGCAGGATGGAAAAACTACCTTTGTGTTATCTGGGGCTGCTCTAGGTTGGTTAGTTAAGTGATTTAAAAGACCGAATGGCTCAGAAGGGGTCAGAACATTAAAATTACTTTAATTTCTCTTGAGGAAAAAGGGTTTAAAATAGGAGCGCATATTTTGTGAATATTTACATAGTATGTTTTTCTTTCTCGTGAAAAGACACAGATACAGAAGCAGCTGGGTAAGAGTTTACCAAATCCCATATCCATAGGCCTGGTATTTCCTATTCAACCAGCGTTTGGCTATAACTCAAGTTCCAATTTGTGATTGTTTACTGACTTACGAAAAATACGCCTGGTTGTTTCTGTTGCTTTTCTGATAGTAAACCTCTGTCTTGAAGTGGAAGAGGGCATAGGATAGTACGAAAAAAAAAAAAAGTACGTGCTCTGTGTGATACCACCACGAAACTTTACGTAAGCAAACTACCGCGTGTACGCCTGTATCCGTGAATACCGTTACCTCCTCAGTGCTAACTGCTTGTATCGCCAACACTGGCGTTCTGCGCCTCCCTCCCTAAGGGCACGCTTTGTGGTGTGTTTCGTTCGTCAATACGAACCACTCATATTGTCAGAAAAGGCAGCTATTGGGAAACGATTTCTAGAATTTGGCCATTAAAAGATGAAGCCTCAAGATCACTTAGTTTTAGTCAACACAGAGATAGCTAGACAAATGGTACTAACTTTCTTTGCCTGATACGTAGGTTATTTCCCTATTTATAACAAAAAATGTTTTAGTACTGTTCCCAATGAGATGGTCTTACAAATAGGGATAAGATAATCCATATAGGGGGACATGTTAGTTTGCATTCTGGCGTCTCGGTGTCTTTTTCAGACAGATATATGAATTCTCCAATTCCAAACAAAACCAAGTCTAGACTCTAAAAACATTTAATGACAGGAATAAAAAAAATGACAATAAAAATAGTACTGTTTTTGAAATAGTTACAAGTGTTCTGATAAATACACCGCTGAAAGAAGTTCAGTTGCCTTTAAGATTGGAGTCACTAATGAAAAAATCTGAAGCTGCAGTCCATGCTTGCAGTGAAGAGTCACTGGTTCTTGGAAGTACTGCTGCGACGTAAGAGGTTATGTCCAAGTTCAGTCTCCTTTTTTATTTCAGGTACATTTCTTGACACTGTGCTGTGCATAACATTAAGAAATAATCTCAGAATTGGCTTTGCTTGGGTGTCACCATCACCCAAACGTTGCAGTATGAATCTTAAATTCATGGACAGAGAGAAATGCTCCCTTAACTGAACTACTCATGTTCTATTCCTGCATCTTGAAATGAGGGTAACTCCTTCACTTCAGACGGTGAAAGATATGAAGTGGCCCCCAGTGGTGGATGGGTGTCCTTCAGATAGCTAGATAATAACATGCCATAATCAGAACTGTTAAAAGCTGCAACTTTTTGTCCATTTCTAAATTGGAGTTCTATGCAACTACACACCAGCCACCTTTACCTGCTTCACTTACATTCTAACTTCTCGGATAACGCGCGCTGTCCTTTCTGGTTAATGTTCAGTGTGTTCCAGTGCAAACGTGACAAACAACAGAACCACCTTTCTGAGTTGGTGGTAGAGATAACTTAGTACTGAAGCAAGAGGAATTGGGTCCTCTGGAAAATTAATTTCTTTCTAGTGTTAGGAAAACTTCCCAGCTGACTGAATAAAGGAATGGTTAAGATACTTATCTTTTTCTTTTTTCTTTTTAGCAAACTCAACAGAAACATCATTAATGCCAGGACGAAGTACGTGAAGGCTGGTGCTGTGCACTTTGAGAGTTCTAAAGAGATCTCCCTGTGACTGCACCAAGGCAATTTCCTCTTCGGGGAGGAAAAAAAAAGTGAGTAAAAATACTGAAGGGGGACAGTTTGGTTTTTTTGGGGTTTTTTTTTGGTGAAAGCACTCCTTTTTGAAAAATGAGGTCAGATCGGGTGAACAGTACGTTGCTCTGTTCTGCCAGTGCACTGAGTGCACACTTGTGTGCTGACCACGTGGGAAGCAGTGCACACTCTATCCTTATGTTAAACAAGTACAATTTAAGCTCTTTGATCTTCTGTCAGAATTCTTGAAATACGTAAAAATGTTTAACTCCTGAATGTTTTTCGGTACACCATTCAAGTATTTTTAAGAGTAATATATACTGCTACTGTATTTCTGTTTTTTACCGGCTTGGAGGACTAAGAATTCTGCTGTCTAGGTTTGTAGGTGGAATGATTAACATGTATAGAAACATGGTTTTAACCAAGATGTATCACATGTCTTGGTTAAAAACACGTGAACAATAGATCTGGTCTGGAATTCTGAGGTATGTTCGTTCTTTCTGGTTTTCTGCCACCTGGGTTTAAATGCAAGAATTCTGGACATTTTCAGTTCATTTCTGTAAGTAAGAGAAGTTTTCCACTTGTTCCCGAATGCTCCCTCATGAAAAGAATTCTGTATTCCAACCCACGTACACAGAGTCCTCACTTTCTCTAGGTTTCATCTTGGACAACAAATCCACTGCCTTGTGGAGTGAAGCAGTAGGGTGGATTGCTGTTCTTTGTGAAAGATGGTCTTTGAGAGGACTGCTCCCAGACTACTGTCACAAAGATCTACACGAGGCTTTCGAATTTTACCTGGTTTTCAGCGAGGATCCGCAAAGAATGCCTAATTTACGCCCTGAAGCATTTTTGTCATACTACAGTATCGGAAAAGGGGATTTCAGTGCCCAAAATAGACTGGAGCCTCTCTGAGGACTCCCTGTTCATTTCCTAATAGGCCCCTTAAGAAGTTCATGGATTTGCACTTGAAATGTATAACTGTGTTACATCCGTAGCCACCTAGAACCGCCATTTTTAGAGCCATAGCTGGATGTTGTTTTCGTAGCTGTTGCGCTGCATGTCCTGTTCCTCACAGCCACCGCCTCTGCTTCAGCTTTTTCTTCTTTGCCTATTTTGTGAATTGTTCCTCCTTTGTTGGCTTATGACTTGACCAAACAGAGAAGAAAGGTGGAAGCCCGGTTACCTGAAGGCAATATGCATCTAATGGGAAAATAAGTGTTTCCTGTGAGAAAATAATTACTTAGTATATGTGTATACATATGTCTGTGTGTATACATATATAATTTTTTTGACATTATAGGTAACGTATATAATCAGCGTGTGAGTGCATTCAAAGAAGTAGCAGTCATATTAGTAGTGAACAACAGAGGAGTCTGTTTTTAGCTAGAGGGGGAAAAAAAGCCTCTTCACATAGCAGCAAGAGTTGCAGAGCGCCCTTAAAGACCACATGGCATCTGATAGCACCAGAAGAGTTAGCAGTCACGCAGACGTCACTCACGTGCGTGTTTTTGCGTAGTCTCTTCTCATATCTTCATATATGTTACTTAAAATGACGTCGTGAATACCTTTCTGTGATTTTATATAACACATGGTGGATGTGTGCCATGGACTGTGGATGAATAGGAAGTACACGAAGCATCATTTTTTTTGCGGGGCTGAAAGGTTAGAAGGCATTGTATTGACCGCTGCAGGAAGAACCAGTAGTGTTAACAACGGTCTTTGGTCTTTAGCCATTGACTGAAGTTACTGGAGTGAGAGTAACACAGCTGGAATGACACCTGGGAGAGGGCCCAGCATCTACAATTAGGACGAGAGGAAATGGCCTCAAGTTGTGCCAGGGGAGGTTTAGATTGGATATGAGGAAAAATTTCTTTCCTGAAAGAGTGGTGAGGCATTGGCACAGGCTGCCCAGGGAGGTGGTGGAGTCCCCATCCCTGGAGGGGTTCAAAAAAAATGTAAATGTGGCACTTGGGGACATGGTTTAGTAGGCACGGTGGTGTTGGGTTGGCAGTTGGACTAGATGATCTCAGAGGGCTTTTCCAACCTTAATGATTCTACTCATAGCAATAGGACGTTCTTCAATGGCTATTGAATCACGTTGCTCAGAAGTGGGAGAGCAGACACCAAGCAAGTTGACCACGTTTGCCAATTAATGATTTAGAGCATTCTTAAACCATGCAGGCTAAACAATGATATATGATTTTCATATTGGCAAACTACTAATACCATAGGAAACAGGGTAGCTTAATTTCCAAGTAGCTAATGAGATAGCCATTTAATTTTGCAGTGTACTGTAGTACTAAGAGTCGTATTTCCAACAAAAATAGTGTATTGTGGTAACCCTTGTTTGCACATCGTATTCTTGTCATAAAATCTCACCATAGGGATGAATTAATTTGTATTGTGCAGCAGCATTAAAGCAGCACGCTCTTCCTACCGGCAAGTTCTTGAAATCTGGGAAAAAGGAAGTTTTTAGTGGCTAGTTGGGTAGTCCGATTATGTGTGAAAATTGGAGATTTTTGAAGTCTAGAAACATAGCCATTCCAAAGATCAAAAAGCAAAGTTTAATTAGGCATGCAAAATTAGATGGCTGGTTTCAAATTTGCTTTCATTTTTTTAATGTTAGTATTCCCAAAATCCTATTATCCCACACAATGAATACAGATAACGGTTGCTTTCTGTTACTGTCCTGGATGATATTATACTTAGCTTCTGTTTGGGATTATACTTGCCAGGCAGCTTCTGACAAACTTTTTTGCAAAATTCAAATACTTGAAACCCAAGAGATGGAGGACATACAGCCGTTAGAAAAGTTATAGGCATAAAGTTCATTGACTGCATGGAAAAATGAACGGTTTTTTCAGATCTGTTTAAATTTTCAAAATTGAACTTGAAAAATGCCACCTAGGCTTTGAAACCTGCCGGGCTCGATGTCTGTCTGGAGCAGCATGACGTCACTCTCAAAGGCTTCCTTGGTTATGCTACTGTGATTACCAAATGCCGGCCAGCAAAAGTAACCCTTCGCAAAGAAGTCCACTTTACATACTGTGAAGGTCATTACAGAAGACTCCAGGCTTGTAGAAAAGCAGCACAGAGATGCCATCTAGCAGCAACTCTTAGAAATTTGCTAATATTTAACAGCTCCTTCTTTCAAGATACTGCACTTAAGCGTAGGAGAAAGGAAAGATTTTCCATTCCAAGCCCTTTCCCTATAGCTGGCTTCCTCTCAATATCTAGCCACCCTGCTGGAAATAAAACTTTACTGAAATATACTGTCAGGAATAAGTATATCTTCTTGTATTTTTCTATGTGAATATAGAGAAAAATCAGAATCGGATTAACAGATGTAACATTTAATAAGTCTTTTAAAATTGAGATTCTGTAATTAGCACTAAGAGTGTTTAAAATTAATCAGTAGTAAGCTGTCTTCCATTTGTTAAGGAAGAATTTCCAGAGCTGGTCAATATTCTATCTAGCAGAAATAATAATAATAAAAAAAACCCAAAAAAGCATGGGCAATCAATTGCTGTGGTTGAAATAAAATCTTAACGTTCAAGGGATTTAAGAATAAACTATTCATATTTTCTGTTACATATTTTACCATAAGATGGCGATACTTAAACACTTTCCAGTCAGTAAATAACCCGGTAAGTTTAGCAGAAAAGCCCTGCCAGAAAATGAGTGCCTGTGCACAGCAGCCTTGAGCCAGTGACGGCCTGCTGCTCGATGAAAGCTTTTTTTCCCCAGGCATGATTTTCAAGTAGTTGATCAGTAGAAGAAGTTATTACTTGAATATTAATTATGTAGGACACGAATCGGAACGTATTGGGTATACTTTGAAATGTCCGACGGGATTCATTTTCACAAGCAGAAGAGTTTGAGTGGCGAGGGCATGTAAAAAGTTGTCTGTCTCGTGTGAGCGTATTGCACAAGTCTTTTTGGAAAAGAAAGAATTTAACATCCCCTTGTTTCCCACAATTACCTTCATATGATCTATTTGCTTCCCAGCCTGCAGGGCAGAAAATTATGATTCCATTTCAATTTAGCGTAAAGCAAGATAAATAACTGAGCACCACTTCCATTTCTAAAGTGAGATTTCAATCACAACTTGGACTTACTTGCTAAAAGAGCCTATAAACATTTTACATATATCATTGTTCACAGAAATCTGTTGTTCATCGTCAGCAAAACCGCATGGTTATCTGCCAGAAATAACCGCTTATATGCCCGACGTGGTACCGTTTGGATGCTCGATGTGGCGTAGCACCTTAGCCGAGCTGGGAGTAACCATTCGGTCTCACGTTTTCGTTTCCGAAAACCCAGTCGAGCTCTGGTAAGCACCGGACTCTGATGAAGGGCTCTTGTTTTCACACAGGCTTAAGGACTTTTGAGCTTTCTGGCTCGTGACCCTTTCCCAAAGTTAAAAGAGCCTGCCATGAGCATTTTGCTATCCCCGAAAATGTCGCGGAGGGTGATGAACAAAAGGCCATTTTCACGCCCTCCGGACAGGCCGCCACAGCAAACGGGGCTAGAAGCGAAGTCCCAAAAGTTAATTGATGCCATTTCATCCCGGTGGCTCATGCTGCTTTTTCGCGCCGGACGGTGACAGACACAGAAGACAGAGCATTCCTCCCCCCTGGTTTTTTGGGACGTATCTCTGACACCTGAACTGAAAGAGTAATTCTGCCTGCTGAAGCTCGTGCGCTTCGCTACTGCTTTTACTCCTCCGTGGCTAGACAGCGACACAAACGTCGCTTTTCCGGCTCTCGCGCGGTCTCTTCACGTCTCTTAACGTTCAGAGATCTCGCTAAGCGTACCAGAAGGCAGAAAAATAAAGAAAAACGAGCGTGTGGAAACCGGCAATTGTAAGGCGAGCGCGTGCTGCTGGTCACACAGCCGCGGAGCTCCCGCGCGTAGCCGGCCGAGTCCCTTCGCAGCCCCAGCCCTAGCTGATACCTTCAAATAGCAGCTATTTAATGACACCGAGCTAGGCAATTATCGAGCCGGCGCTATTAATCCCGTATCGCCTCCTGCTTTTTTGAGTTGTCACTGTACTGATTACAAAGCGGTCAGACCGCTGCAGCCGTAAATCAGATTTGCACTGAATTGCTCTCTAAGTTCCGTCTTTGCATTTCTGAGGAGGAACATCCCTGTCGTGTTGCTGGAAATTCAGTACGGTTTTGCATCCGATTAATCTGTGTGATTAATTCCTTCATTTCGAAAGGAAAGAAAAGGGCCAGAAGAGCTGAACCTTGCCTCAGTACGGCCGTCTGGTACCGAAACGGCATCATTAAAATGACATTGCTACAAACCGTGGCGGCGCGGTAGGAAGCACTGCTGGCAGGGGACTGCGATACCGGCGGCGCGTTCTCTCTCCCTCTCCGTGCTCTTTTATAACGCTCGCGGTTACCGCGCGTCACGGAGAGGCGAGCGAGGCAAGTTCTGCATCTACAAGATGCAGCACTACAGACATCTGCAGGCCGAGGGCTCTGGGCATCCTTCCCCTTGAGCGGCGTAGTGCGATTTGGGCGGGGGGGGGCGGATTTGGTGTTTTTTGGCTTTTTTGTTGTTGGTTGTTTTTGTTTTTTTTTTTTTAAAATGGCTTAACCTAAGGTCGCCTCCGCAAGCCGGGTCGCGTGGCTAAAACAGACCGCTTACTTTTATCGTTGCTTCGCTATCAACCGGCATCTTTTGGCGACCTCAAGGCGTTGGAAGAAAGCAAAACTCTGCCGCAGCCCGGAGCGAGCGCGGCCGGGGCGCGGGTGTCCCCCCGTGGCCCCGGGGGTGTCCCCCCCCCC
>VZTL01003563.1:0-15292 GCA_013400535.1 Scopus umbretta | reverse complement strand
GGAGTTTGGGTTTGACCTGGAGCTTGGGCTTCGGGGTTGAGCTTGAGCTGGGGTTTGAGCTGTGCATAGGGCTAGGGTTTGGGTTTGAGCTGGGGTTTGGGTTTGAGCTGGAGCTTGAGCTGGGGTTTTGGGCTGGGGTCTGGTCTTGGGCTTGAGCTGGGGTTTGGGCTGGGGTCTGGGCTTGGGCTTGAGCTAGGGTTTGTGCTTGGGCTGGGCTTTGGGTTTTGGCTGGGGCTTGAGCTTGGGTTTTGGCTGGGGCTTGAGCTTGGGTTTTGGCTGGGGCTTTGAGCTTGAGTTGGGGCTGAGCTTGAGCTGAGCTGGGCTGGAGCTGGGGCTTGAGCTTGGGCTGAGTTTGAGCTTGGGCTGAGGCAGGCTGAGCTGGGCTGGGCTGAGCTGAGCTGCTGAGGGGCACCAGCAGCAGCAGGCTGAGGAGAGGTGCGACCCGGGCTGCTGAAGCGCGGCATCCCGTCTCACGGGCTGGCTCTCCGTGCTCCTTCACCCCAGCTTTGCGCTATTGCCCCGGTGGGGGCTCGCTCCTCCACGGAGAGCAGTGTGCCGCCAGGCTCCGCTCCCCCATTGGCCGCAGGCGAGGTGCTGCGGCTCTCCTGGAAGGAGCGGCCAGCACCGTGGCATGGGGAGCGCGGCACGGGCGGGCTGTTGTGGGGAGTTGCGGGTGCGGCAGCAGGGAGAGGGGTTTTGTCTGTGGGATCTCGCCCTTTTGCTCCCCCACCTCGAGAGTTAAGTCAGGGCTTGGCTAAGCCCCGATGAGGGGCTTTCCAGCTGGACCGTGGGCCAGCAAGGGGCTGCCGTGTCCCCTTGCTTTTGCCGGAGCTGAGGCGGGAAGGCCTGTACAGTTGGCGGAGGTTGTTGGTTGAAGACCACACCTTGAATGCTGTGTTCAGCTTTGGGCCCCTCGCTATGGGAAGGACGTTGAGGTGCTGGAGCATGTCCAGGGAAGGGCAGCGAAGCTGGGGAAGGGCCTGGAGAACAAGTCCTGTGAGGAGCGGCTGAGGGAACTGGGGTTGTTCAGCCTGGAGGAGAGGAGGCTGAGTGGAGACCTGATCGCTCTCTGCAACCCCTGACAGGAGGGTGTAGCGAGGGGGTGTTGGTCTCTTTGCCCAAGTAACCAGAGATAGGACGAGGGGGAATGGCCTCAAGTGGCGCCAGGGGAGGGTTAGAGGGGATATTGGGAAAAATGTCTTTCCTGAAAGAGGGGTGAGGCATTGGAGCAGGCTGCCCAGGGAGGTGGTGGAGTCCCCATCCCTGGAGGGGTTCAAAAACCGTGTGGATGTGCCACTCCAGGACATGGTTTAGTAGGCACGGTGGTGTTGGGTTGATGGTTGGACTAGATGATCTCAGAGGGCTTTTCCAACCTGAACCATTCTGTGATTCTGTTCTGTGATAAGAGTCCTTCGGGAGCCCTCCCAAGGACGCGTTGTAGCGTGCAACCGGGAGTTTCCTTTTCCCTACTTTGCCGAGCGTGTTCGTAGCCGGACGACGCTGGTTGGCCAGCCAAGGCTCTGGATGGGCTCCAGCCTGCCTGGGCAGCAGCTCGTGGTCGCTCTTCCGCGGCTGTGGGTGAAGAAGTACAGGCAGGGACGTGATTTGGCTTCGTCAGGGTTGCACGTTCATCACAGCTGAGCGCGGCCCAGAGGTAAATCCGCCTTAAAACGGCACCATCCTGTTAGCGTGGGCAAAGTACGTTGAAGTTTCAGTTATTTTCCCTCGCGAGACTCAAGGTCACGATTGATGGTCAGGGTAACCTTATTTATGAGATTATAACTAAGATTATTATAAACGAGTTTTTCAGCTTTGCATAGTAAAAATATATTGGCTTTACAGTTGGCGATTTTTTTTTTTTTTTTTTTTTTTTTTTTTTTTTTTTTTTTGTNTTTTTTTTGGTCTTGATTCGATTCTCTGGGGTTTCCGTTATGTACTTTTTCCTTTTTCAGCAGCTAGCGCGGAAAGGCCAGCGCTGGTGTGGAATTTTGGGTGCTGTGTAATCTTAACAAAGAGACAAGTAGGTTAAAAATATCCTTGAAGCAGCAAAGCTTTAGTGTGAAAAAATAAAACAAAAATCCAAGGTTGGAGAGGGTGTTTGGGTTGAGCGTCTATTTGGATGAGTATGGGCAGGGCACGGTTTTCTAACTTACTCTCTCCGAGTCTGCGAGATTGGTGTCTTTTGCCTTCAAGAGTTAAGACCGCCGCTGAAAGACAAATGGAGCAGAAAGTGTTCTGCCCCCGTGCTATCTGAAGAGATCGCGTCTCTTTGGCATAATGTTCCCAGATCAAAAACGCCAGTTTTTCCTGCAGCGGTTTATTATATTTTTGAGTTCTGAACTTCTTCTAGGATTAAAATAACCAGATCTTCTTTTGTGAGTGAATCAAAATTTATGCTTTATGCTGAGATGTCTTAGAGAAGCCCCCTTTCGGTCAGCAGTATCTTTTACAAAGATGCAGTTTTTCATTTCTGTGGAAGGTAAATCTATGAAGCGTGGTTCCTTATGACAAGAAAAGGAAATTACAGGATTTATGAATGAGCTTCCATTGACGTTCCGGGTCCTACAATGGAAAGAGAATCCCCTCTGGTACAGACTCTACTGAATTTCCTTCTACAAAGAAAATATAAAAAGATACAGAAAGGAGACCGGTTTGGTTAATTTTTTTCTTTTTTTTTTTTCTGTAGAAAAGATGTAAAAGCTCTATTTTCTATGAAATAACAAAAAATATAAAAAGGGACAGCGACAGCTGCCTACATTAATATGGATTCAGTAATAAGTACAGTAAGGGTACCAAAGCACTGAAAAGCTGAGGTTCTCCAAAGGACAAAGTGAATGGTGTTTTCAAAAGAAACCATTTCTTACGAAAAAAGAACATAGATTCCAAAGCCACAAAGGCGGGTGTGAAGGTTTTTAGATCTTTTCTAGAGTGCCTCAGTGACTAGTTCTCTTATTTTCCCTACCTTTATTTTCTCCGCACTTTTTCCCCCTGCCTTTTTTCCATCTAGATAAAATTGACAAAACGTGAACTATTAGATTAATCCCAGAATGCAAACTTTCTGAAGAGCTTCGGCCATGTGGTGTGTTTGTCCGCTTCCCGGTGCTGCTTGGAATACCTGGCCTTGAAATCAGTAAACTATGGAGGAGTACAAGTGAAAAATAAAACAAATGGTTCCCTAGGTCCCTGAAAAAAGCGAGACTTCAGAACTCCAGAACTCCTCAGAAACTTTTATGTGTTACAAACTAGTAATTTGTTTGATATATGAAAAGGTACCAAAACATGTTTCAAAAGGATGGCATAAAGGGACCCGATTCTATTCTGCTTGATTGTAACAATCCGCAAAGAAAAAGAAAATACGTAATAGGCTTATTTCTCTACCCTCTGACAACTCGACAAGCCATTTTTCACCAGGAAAGACTGAAAGAGTGGTGAGGGTTGCTAGCAACGAGTACCTGAAATAACCGGGTTTGTTAAAATGTATCTGAAAAATTAAAGAAAGTTGAACTCCACATGAGAAGTTTTTATTTCTGCTGTATGCCCCAAAGTGGCAAGGGGATATTGTGGATCGGAAGATCTCTCTCTTTCTCTCTCTAGCAAAGCTTTTAATCATCCTTAAAACCCATGAAATTCTACGTGAATTGCATTTCCTCTTGAGTTCTTTGTACGGAGATGGCTGCCGTCAGGGTAAAACAGTCACGAGAGAAGAAAAGAGACGTCGGGAGCTTTCCTGCAGGCGTCAGTGGCAGAGCATTAGCAAAACAGAGGCACGCTGGCTACAGCTTGTCTAGATAGTGAAGGATATTCTCGGCGTGTGGCTAAAGTTATAACAATATTTATTTTTTTTTCCTTTTTTTTCCACACCGTATTGCAAGACGTATTGCTAGCAGTTGGAATAAGACAGATACTTGTTCACTTGGGTACACTGGAAGCTGAAGTTGATAAATTGGCTGTAGGTACTGAATTATATATAAATAAGTTCCAAGTTCTGCAATCTGAGTTTGACAGCTCGAAAGTACTGACGGGAGTTATGATAAAAGACAACATACATATGCATCTCTAGAAATCTGTTGAATTATTTATAGCAGGTCGCATCTGAAAACTACTTTTAATTACAGTGCTATCAAATATTTGTTCTAGACTAGGAAATCTTTCATGAAATCTGTCTTACACCTAGGCTGAATATTTCAAGGGTGGTGAATTTTCTACGAAGTTAGGAAGGTGATCCGGATTTGGAAGTTTAGGCATTTTCCATATTTATTGTGAGAATGAGAAGTTCAGGGAACTGCGAAGAGGGGTTGAATACTGACCCGTGTTGATTTTAACGGAGCTGAAATGTCCTTGGAGAGCATAAATGTGTCTTTCGTTACGGAAGAGATCTTGGTATTCCGATGAGACTAAAGAGAGAAAAAGGTAGAAACAAAATTAAGCTGTCAGTGGTACAGAAGCTAAACTTTTATGATAGATGTTACAGTTGATTAAAGTTGTAAGGAACGTGAGAGAAACAGAATGCTTGAAGTCTTGTTAAATCAGGTGAATAGGATTTTACTGATTTTTCTAATTCATTTAATTTAGAAGAGCGTGTAGACGTTAAATAAAATAGATGTTGCGGGTATGGGACAAAATTCGGAACTACTGCAAGTTATTTTGCTTATAATTGGATAGATTTTGCTATCAGATTTAGATATACTTTATGGTTCTCAGTCTCACTCAGGAAGG
Source organism: Scopus umbretta (assembly GCA_013400535.1). Taxonomy (NCBI): domain Eukaryota; kingdom Metazoa; phylum Chordata; class Aves; order Pelecaniformes; family Scopidae; genus Scopus; species Scopus umbretta. The sequence goes on along the minus strand of VZTL01003563.1, from coordinate 10,576 downwards.
AGAGTCATCTTTTTTTGGAATCTGTCAATACTACAACCTCACTTCCTAATCCACATCGCTGTAGTAGTCACTGGCAATACTGAAATGAGGTTTTAGAGGCACATTTTATCAGTGTAACTGTCCTAGTGATGATTACTTTGGTAAGTAGAATTGTACAATTAGGTTAACACTGAGTATTTTTTTTTAAATCCTACTAATACCTGAAAAATGTATTTTGGTTTTCCGTACGTTATCAGAATTGAAAGGTGACTAAATAATTATTGAAAATAAATCTAGCAGTTGGTGTTTTTTCCTACTCCCTTCTCTCTTAAAGTGAATCCTTTAAACAAATTTTTTATTACTCGGAGATTTTTCAGGAACTTTTCTGTGAAAGTGACCTTCCGTTGTGTATACCTCTGTAAAAGTGCACTGAAAAGAGTTAAAATCCGAGGGTCGGAGGAACTGCAATGCTACTGTTGTTTCCCAGTGAGCTTACTGCCCACGGCGGCGTGGAGCGTACTGCGGATGCGAGGGGCTGTGAACCGGCGTAGTTGTCGCCGGCGCCTGTGAAGCGTACGAAGTTACGCGTGGCAGAGGTACAAGAAATCTTTGGGTACTGGTCGAAGTGGACAGGTTGAGTGGAGAACCAGCAGCTTAGGCGCCTCCTTCAGATCTCCAACTCTTTCTCTAAAACTGATCCGTATTTAGAAGTTACTTTTCCTGAAGTTTAAGTTTGACCTTAATTGTAATTGGTGAAGAAACTGCCCTAGTAAAGTATCCCCAGGTATTTAGAGTTCACGCGAAGGACAACAAAGACTTTGTGCAAATGTGAGTTGTACATAAAGCTAATATGAATATCAATATTTGTAAATGTTTCTACGAAGTGATTTAGCTCGCTTTGTTTTTCTTTCAAATATTTATGCTTTTTTATTCAGGAATTTCACGTATGCCTCAAAAACAGATCACTAAAATAAATCTTTCTGGCCTTTTAGGAGTTAACATCATCGTTACTTTAGAGCACCATACGGCTATAGTCTTTTCAGATCTACAAATCAGTTATATTTAAATATAAATTGCTGTCTAAATAGAAATGAAAACATATAATTAAAGATTACCTCTGTTTGAAATGTAGGAGTGCCATTCTGCATGAAAATGGCAGTATGTATGAAGAATGCTTCTCTACCAAAAATGCTTTTCCTAGAAAATGACGGAGCTCTGCTCACCAGCTTACTGCTCTTTTCCCCTTCCGAGATGGACAAGTACAATGCGACGCATCCCATCAGCGTGGCCTCTAAGTGTATTAGTGGTTATGTGTGCCTTTTATCATTTTAAATATCGTAAAACTTAAGGTTTAAGATTCTCTTTTAAAAAGATCACAAGGGCAGTAAACGCGTTCTTGATAAACTCTCTGTTATTCTTAACATTGCATGATCACATAGAAGAAGTGAAACTTGGAGAACTAAGGTTGAAATATGTTTTATTTCAGAATTCTAGTGCAGATAGCAAAATCTAGTCATTTTTTTAATAGACATTTGGTTTGGCTGACAGGTTTTGGAAATAAAGAAGGTATGATTACTCAATGTGCATAGGAATAATTCATTTTTTAAACAGTAAAATATTCAGTCGGCATAATTTAAAATTGAATATTACCTCTGAAAATACATAATTTGCCGCCTGTCAGGTCACAGTTAAAGTTGAGCTAAGTAGCTGATGATCAGCAAATTCATTCCCCAGCTAAGTCTTAGGAATCTGTAGGATTTTTTAATATTAAGTATTTCTTCTAATTTAGAACATAATGTACTTTGCAAATCCATACTGCAAAAGTAGCAAAGACAGAGCAGTATGCTGTCTCATGACACATTTATGAATTTATTTTGATAGTAATCTTAATCCTCTAAATGTGTATATGCAAGCAGAACTAGTTTGTATCTCGTAGCATATTATATGGATATTTATTGACTAGAGTGTCATAATAAAGAGACTGCTTGCGGTGCTCCTATGTAGTAACATGATATTTGTGGGAATTGAAAGGACCCGAGTATCCTCAACTGTTGATCATTGAGGAGTTGCTGGGCCTCAGCATCCCACAGGACTGGCTCTCAAAATCATAAAAATAATAACAAGGAATCCCTAGTAAAAGTTCAATTGCAATACCAGTCTTTGCCATAATCGCTTAAGGGCACGAGTACTTAGGAGAAAGATCAGGTTGTGATTATAAATTGTGAGGCAAAGATTCTGATGGATTTTATGTTCTGTTTTATTTTAAGGTTGTGAATGTTACCTTCAGGCCTGATATTTTTGCCCCAAACGAAGAATCGGTGTATCTAGTTATCTCCCATCTGTTTTCCATGCGGAGACTTCTGCTGGAATGGACAAAGACAAGTTTGCCTAAGAACTTGTCACAAAGACGAAGGAGCTGAAGAGGTGGGTGTTTTCTGTCATACAGTAGTTTGTTGCTTTGATTTTTAATCAGTTTTAGTCTTTGGAAGAACCTACCAGTATGGTGCTGTTTGTGCTACTATCGCAACATTCGCGGTTCCGTCCCATGTAGCCAGGAAGGATGCTCGTTATAGCTGGTGACAAAAACTGAGGCACTGTTAGGATAATTTTTTTGTTAGTTGATATTTTAATTCCAGCTGGATGCTAGAATATAACTAGTCTGAAAAAAAGTAATTGTCTAAGCTGATGCTTACGGGCATTCCTCTGGTGCTTCTGTAGGGTTAGATTTTGAATACTGATGTAGGATCGTGGCTGTGAAAGGCATGTGTCAGTATTCTCTCTGAGATCAGTTTAAGTAGGGAGGTAGCTTTTTAAAAGGTAAATGTTAGGAAGAGAAGTATTTAAGAAAGGTGTTCTGGTTTACTTCACACAGCATGTGTTAGGTTCTGAAGTAAGTCTTTCTAAAAAGTCACTTGGTGTGTGTCTTGGCAATTGTCAAATGGTATCTGCTCTTCTTAACCTATGAGGAGATGATCCAGGTTGTACACTCGTTGTCACGGGTGAAGAGACCTCCAAAGTAGCTCCATCCAAGTCTCGAAGCAGTATGGGTGTGCTGACTAAGAGTTGCACTGGGTAGGCTTAACGGCTCGCCAGATTCTGCATTCCACAACGTACGGTGTCATTTGTTTTCTGTTTTCTTATTACAGTGTACAATTTAGGAGTCTGTAACTTGCATGCGGGACACATTATCCCTTTTTTATCATATTCCATTTGCCCAGCATTACTCCAAAGGCTTGAGAGTTGGCTCTAGTTTTGGTTTGGTTTTACTGCTAGCCGGTTGCGCAGGAGCAACAGAGGGACAGATGAAATGGTTCCATTCATTCCAGTTCCACTCATTCGTAGCTTTGGCTATGATACTTGGTCAAAGCAGATACAGTATCTCGTCTTTAGAGAGAAAATTTATAAAGATTTTCTTCAGTGTTCTGTAGGATGTTAGCCCGTTTGTAAATTCTAGAGGGAATAACTAGATTAAATAATCTGTAATAAATAATCAGAATAAAACCATGCTTTGAAGCAAAATGTCTTGTTTTCCCTCATTCTGTGGTTTGCATTCCAGTAAATCTGTTGCATTCCAGTAAATTTGTTGGCCTTTTGGACAGCTGCCTCTCATTTGCAACTAGTGTATGTGAAAAGTGAATCACACCTACAATATTTGATGTTCAGGAAGTGTAAAAGCTGTAAATACGGCATGTTTCAAGACATAAGGAAACCCTTTTTCACCATTAGGACAGTCAAGTAGCAGAACAGGTTGCCCAGCAAGGTAGTACAGTCTGTATCCTTGGAGGTTCTCTAGACCAGATTGAACAAAACTCTGAGTAACCAAGTCTGACTTCACTGCTGACCCTGCTTTGAGTTTGGACTGGAGACCTCTTGAGGTCTCTTCCAGCCTGAATTATCCCGTGATCCTGCATCAGTGTGAACAGTGGTGATCTGCACAACTGGCTTGCCTCCTCTGCTGTGCGCGGGACTTGGAGCCACCCATCTGATCCCTCAACATATCTGAGAAAAAACAGGCGCAGTATTTCCCATCGGTACATATTTTGGGACCAATATGATGTATATTATATAGTTTTATGTATATAGTTTTACGTATATATATGGTTTTAGACCGGTTTGATATGTATTTTTATGGACAGGAACAGTAGCATACAAATTACTCGGTTTTCTAATTTGATGGCATTTTATGGAAAATCAAAAAGAAAAAGTATTTGGAGTTTTGGTACGCCTCCGCTTTTTTGGGGAAGATAGCTGGCGTCTTTGTAAGAACGGTATCAAGCTTTCTCATAATTAATTTAAAAAAAAAAAAGTCACTCCTCTGTGTTGGCCCCTGATCATTGTTTTGCAGGAACTTCAGTTTATACATTATTGCTGCTTTTTTTATCTCAAGCCAGAGGAGAGCTCTTGAAATCAGGGTAACACTGAGGCTTGACAGCGAGGTACATAAACTATGAACTCCCTTGCTTACATCTGCACTGCATGAGTGTTCATGGAAATCTTATGATCTTTTTGAATATACCCTAGCTCCAGCTGTTAAGCAGTGGGCTCAAGACCAAAGCTTTAATGAATTCTCTGAGATAGTCTCCTTTTTCGTTTTAAAGCCGTGGGTCAAAGAAACGTAACACACTACCAATTCCCTTACAGAACCTGAATGGTCTTTATTTGACGTGTGAAGCAAGCTGTGAATGAGGGGTTTGGTAACGTGGTTCTTGGAAGGCTCTACACAGCTATTATTTCGGAGAGAGCAGGACAAATCCCTTGCTGTTACATTCAGCAGATGGCAGCACGCATGTTAACTGGCTGGGTATCTGCTCAAATCTTTAAGCTGCCATGCCATATTGACTAGCAAAGTAATTAATTTGTCAGTGTCTTTAAGGTCAATCACAGTGGAAGCTTTCAGTGTATTAATGCAAAAAATCATCTTTACCCTGAGGGGGCACTGTCACAGCAGGTAGGAATTAATTGTGGAATTGTATCGCTTTCTTCCTAGAATACTACTGTGTTGGAAGAAGAAAAACATGTAAAACCAGTAGAGTGCAGCTCAGGACCCCTGTGTTTCAAACATTGAAGCACAGATTTAATGGTTCCACACATGCATAGCTGAGTGGTACCAGGATCAGGTGATGAAAGGTCATGCAAAAAAAAAAAAAATAAAAAAATACCATGACCAAGCAAATGTTTGTGTGTGACTTTTCAATAGCAACACTCGTGTCCTTGGAATTTGGCCAGGTTTTTGTATCATATCAGATCACGTGTGGTGTAGATGCCGTATTATCAAGCCCTTGAATATGAGCAATGAAGGCATATGATAACTGTGTCAGGTAGAAAAAAAAAACCCCTCCATTTTCCGATCTACACAGGAGATTGCAAGGATGGCGTTTTCCATCGTAGTGTTCTTATCAGACTTGCAGAAGCAGGAATAATGGGGTACTGAAGACAAAATCTAGAATGCTGTCTGAATTTTTCAGCTATGCTTTATTTTGGTAAGGGCTCTTAAGGTGAACGTGGGAGAAGAATGTGATTAGACTTTTGATTGTTGCTGAATATTGGAAATCTGCACTTATCTAGAGCTGAACTTACTGTCAGAATGGAATTTGCCATTATTATCTGTGTCCAGTTTTGTCTTATCTGTGTTCTTTTTATTCCTTTCTAATTATTCAAGCAGCATTTCTTCTGTTTGTGTGTTTGTACAAACTGAACTTTAAGGCCTATCGATGATATTTGTGTAAATACAAAGAGAAATTGGTATCTTACTATCTTACATTTATTTAGGAAAGGTTAATGAAATTTTGCAATGTCTACCAAAAGGGAATCATAAAATGTGATCTAGAAAACCAACCACACAGGCTACTATTAATTTTCTAGTGTATACTGCTAAGTAATACAAAGTACTGCATACTTCACAAGAAATCCTAAAGCTAAAATTTGTCCAGAAAACTGCATGAAAATTTCCCAATGAGTAAATCTTATTATCTAGTTACAGATAATTGGCAATATAGGAAAATGCTAATTTTGCCCAGTAATGTGCTCAAAAAAATGCTTATTACAATTCAAGTACTTTCTGCCCTGATCCTGGAGAGATTTATATCTACAGCTATAAACATGGATAAAATCCATTGAAGCTGGTAGGAATGTTGTCTGTATTTCCATCAGTGTGAAGTGGTGGCATTTGTTATGTGTCAAATAAAACATGTTTGTAGATCTTTGGAAAAATAGGGTCTTCGTTTAATTTGGTTTTTTTATCCAAGTCTTAGACACACTTAGTTCTATGTGGTTTGCGGATGGAGTAGTCCACATAAACTTCAATTTCAGAAGACTTTTTTCTTTAAACATAAAAGCAAGTTTCAATTATCTTCCCCCCCCCGCCACTTTTAATTGGTTTTCTGGTCTTGGACAAAAGGGTATTTGTTTGCATCGTGATTTATATTCGTCCTAGACTTTTCTACACTTTTATACAGTCAGGCCTGTCTCATATTAAGTTCCTACTTAGGTTTAGCTTGCCTTGTCTTTATATTGACATCTGCCTTTCTCCAGAAGATTAAGGAGCTTGATGATAAATAGAAGCCTGCTACTGTAAGGGTCTCTCTCAAAAGGTGGAAGGAACCGTGTAAGGTAATAGACTATAAGATTTCTCTTCTAAACATTAAATATCTGTAAAGAGTAACATGTGCCTTAAATCGAATTTAACAAGTGTGGCAGGAAAGGTGGCAGGTGAATGATCTACTGAAGAGCTTCATTTTACTCACATTACATTTTGAATTTCACACCCACTCTGTGCTTGCTTGCTCTTCCTCTCTCAACTTTTTTTCCTGTAGTGTGGAAGTAGAAGATTGATGTTACAGGAGAAAATAGGACCCCAAAGTGACTCTTTTATTCTTGTTTTGCGGCATGGTTGCTTCTTGCAATATTCACGAAGAAGCACGTGGACAATGATGGTGAAGTCCTGATGAAGAGGATATAAATTGATTTTGTAAGTTTGTGGTTGTGTACGTGTGCGTAATTTTAATATCCTCTCCTTTGTAAATCGCACTGTATCCTACTGAAGTATTTGCAGCCGGTTCTGAAAATGCAACTTTAAAATGGGAGACACAATGATATCTTTGTAATCTGTGAATTTTTGTTCTGCCAGCGACCTCGTAGTGAAGAAAGGGCAATTGAGAGCACTGTGAAAACCTCAGTGTGTTACTGCATTGCTGCTATTGCTATGTGGTAAATAGTGACATTTACATGAGAACACATTGAAACTTTTTGAATTTCTATTTCCGGCAGAACTGATGTTTTTGACATTTGTTTCATTCTGAATCGGTCAAAATCTATGCAAAATGTTTCATTCAAAATGATGTTTCAGCAAACAGGTACAATTTTGTACCACCATTGATAGTCCTGAGAATTTTTGAAGAAGTTTGATAAATAGCTTTCATGGAATTTGTATTATTACAAACTTCTGTTTAATTCCTTAATTTTCCAGTGAAGTTTGTCATTTTTATAATGCTTCTTAGATAAAGTTCTGTGTGAAAAGATGAAGAACGGCTGAAATAGTTCTTCTCTGTAATGATTAAAAAACCCGTTATTATATCATGCTATGCTTTTAAATACTAATCGTGGAAGGAATATTATATTAAAAGAAATAACGTGAGGCTAATTTGACAGTATGAATACAAGTAACGATGAATACTGTATTTTAAAATTCTTCATAAATGTCTTGAGAAATATGTATGATGAATGTGAGAGAAACAGCTACTGTTGACTGAAGTTTGTCAAAGTCATTCCTTTTCTTGAGTTAGGATTGTTTTAAAAGAATATTAAAATAACATTTTCCATCTTAAAAGATTTTAATGAAAGCTTTCAGTGGATTAATTACTTTGTGTGTCAACAGAATATTTTTAAGTTTTCGTGTTATTAATCTGGCTTCCTAGGTTGTGGTGCATTTTGATTCTTGTATTGATAATTTTGATTGTTCCTTTCTGTCAAGTTGTGACATATCGTAAAAATTTTATTTGAAAATTCTGTTAAGTGACATTTTTAACCCTAACAAAACAAAATCAAAAAGTACCATCCAAACTCCGAGTAAAACATGTTTATAAAATGTTAATAAAATATTACTGGGAAAAAAAAAAGCTGCATAATTCATTTGAATATGGATTTTAAAATGCGTATGATTTTTCCCTATATTTCAACCATCTCAAAAAGGTAAACACACTGAGTTGGAGTTCACCGATCCAAAAAGTGCGGTAACAGTGTAGTACCTTACACCGCTTAGAAGCATGGCAGGATCCTAAGCACTTCAAATAATGCAGTTCCAATGATGTGATATAATATTGCTTTGGTTTGGAATTTCCCCCCAGTATTACAAAAAAGAAATAGGTTTTGGGGTTTGTTTGGTTTGGTTTGTTGGGGTTTTTTTTTGCTTGCTTTTGTTTTTAGTAGAGACAACCCTTTTTGTCATGAACCGCCCGTGTCCTTGTGTTGGCAGTCACCTGCATCTCGCAGATCCCTTCTGTTAAATATGGATGCAGAAGATGCTTGCAGCTGTAATGTACTTTCCCCCTTGGTCACTCACTCTTGGTTCCAATTTGGCAGCGCAGTGGCTCAAGTAATTTGCTCATTGATTCACATCTCTCCTTGTCTAGCAGACGATCTAATGCTTAGGTTGGCTCAGGCCATTTAAATAAACAGCAGGAGAATTTCTTCAGCCATGTTTTTGTGAACACTGCTATCGACCAATGGAAATATTGTGAGGTTTCATTTTATTATTATTATTATTTTTTTTATTCTGAAGCTTTATTTGTTTTATTAAAATATTTTCCAGTTTGGTAGAGTCAGTATAACATGGGACTGTTGTCGCCTTACACTTCTGTAATGGAGGAAGGACTAGAACTTCTCAAAGGGATGTGTATAACCTTCAGCTAGGATTTGAAATTTGCCCCGTGAGTGTATCTCATTATCTCAGTTACGGCTCTTGGGATGTTGTACAGAACTGGTGATGTCCATCTGTGCACACATTAAATATCCATGCATTAAATACTAGTTTTAACCGGTTGCTATCTGGAGCTAAGCTAGAATTAGGTATTGCTCTTGGCTAGTGCTTTTAGTGTGACCCTTTGTTCAGCTCCAAACCTGTTGGAAATTACTTATATTCTAATTTCCTGGAGGAGACACCCAAGCAGGAGTGTATGGTGTTCCTGAAGTTATGTTGAACAGCTGAAGCCTGATCAACATTTTTCAAAGTGAGTATTTAAAAATCAATAATTAATAACATAGATCATGAGAAATTTTCAGTGACATATTAGTTTACAGGATTGGAAAGGTCCTTGAATCCTGGCCCCGGTATTGCATGTGACCCTTTTGCAAGACAATTAAACTCCATCCTGAACCTAGCTGGAGGATTTATAAAGGTAGATCTCCTAGGGCTTCAGAGCTGATCTTTGATCTGACCTGAACGGATATTTGAAACGTTCCAGGCAAATGACTGGGAGGGTGAATGTGGAGGTGGAAGGCATTTTTCACAGCAGAAAAAGAACTGTAAGTCACAGTGGAGATGGGAAGCATTTCTCACAGCAGAAAGAGTGCTGTAAGTCACCGCGGCTAAGTAGGTCAGATAGAACAGAGTAATAAATGAGCACTTAGGGTAGGAGTCTGAAAATTTTACAAAGGCTAACTCTGCTTCTGGTGTTGCATTGTTTTGCGGCCCTAGAATGTCATTTCTGATGGCTTCGTATTCCCCACACTGTTAAGGAAGCATTGCTAATGGTTCATTAAATGATTAGGAAATAGAAATACAGAATTTCAAATCTATTCATTCCAAGAGGAGAAAAAACCAAACCCACCCACACGCGATGAGCCACGCACCGGGAACGGGAGCGTTCTACAGTTCACCCTCTAAGCCCGGGTGATAGACACATTCAAAGCGCAGTGGCAAGGCTTGTGGCAACCTCTTTTTTTAATCCTCTTGCCATCCTACAGTAAAACCAGCACAGTCATAAAGGACTCACACTGTGTTCCCATTCTGTGTTTCATATTGTGGATGTCTACACCTGTGTTTTGAGAACTTAACTCCTGTGATATATATATATAATGGGTTTTTTTTTCCCAACTAATGGCTTTCCATGTTTTCTTAATATGGAGTGTGAGGTCAGGTGATTCTTCTGTAAAAGTCATAACCAAACTCTTATGATATATTTGACAGGATTTAGGTAACACAATGCACAAATCAGTGTTACTGTCGTTCTATAACTGTATTAGTATCTTAACTGATTAAAGAAGAAAGGAAAGCTTTATTCACATAATAACTTCTAGTTTTCTTTTATTTATCTTTAAAGGCCAACATTTTTCTCATGTTTGAGCTTGTTACAAAATAAATGCCAATGTAAAAACTACAGCTCAGAATATTAATGTAACTTTAGAAGAACAGTTTGAAGAAAGAAAAACAATCACCTGTAGACTAGGAAGTCTTCAAGTCTTTTCACAGACAGACTTTAAACGTTAGTTGTGGCTATTCCATTCTCCAAGAAAACCAACAGTTTGGCCACTGTAAGCTTTCCATTTGATTCCATTATAGCTGTCACTCAGCTATGCTGAGATGCTTACAATCAAATTACAG
>VZTL01003562.1:4813-17366 GCA_013400535.1 Scopus umbretta | reverse complement strand
TGAGTGCTTCTTAATATGTTTACTCTTGCAGCCAAAGTACACATAGTGGAGTTTGAAATGGATATAAAATCAACTATTTTGATCTTCCAAGATAATGAAAGACTAGCACTGTATAATGCTGACATTGAAATAGCCTGAGATTTTATGTTTTTCTATGATGCCAGCTTAAGGATTTCATTCTCCAATCAACTTGGACCAGTTGCAGCACTGGGAGGTTAATATTACAGGCTGAAGTACTTCCTGCTACAAGGAGATAAAATACCAGAATGGTATTTGAGTCATCAGAAGTTTAAATTGAGTCTTGAGGTATTGACTTTTCTTACCTTTCTCCCATAAGATTGCCCCTGCATTGGGCTGCTTGTGTAACTTGCGTTGCAAAAGCTAATCATTCTTTCTCAACACTATCATCACAGTGAAAATGACTGATAGACTGCAACAGAAGGAAGGGAAATACAGATAAGTAGCTTTGTCAGATATAGGTTTACACTAAAAATTTCTAGACACAGTGTACTGTTGACATTAAAAATCCTAATTTTTAGGTCAAAATACATTGCTTTTATCCATGTTTTCCGTTCTTCCCAATGGTGTGTGGGGTGAATTTTGTGCTTTACCTCCTTTTGGGACCTAGAGGGCAAAGAGCATCTCTGTTCCAAGGAAAAACAGCAGCTTAATGTCAATGTGTCTGCTACTCATATGATGTGTAGCTCCAGATTGATATCAGACCTGCTGGTTAGAAGTTCAGTATTTTGTTTTCTTGGACACAGTGTTTGCAATCCTATGTCCTCATCACAGACGTTTATAGTAAAAATTAAGTCTTGACATATTTATAAGAGTACTAAACCCAATAAATATGAGTTGGCCTAAAAAATACCAAAGAAGTCCTCATCTAATATCAAAGCAAAATGGCTGTAGTCTCTGTAGCTTGTTTAGAAGCCATAATTTAATGATATTCAAAAGGCCTAATGAGTTTCAAATTTAAAAGTCAGCATGATTTTTCTTCTAGACTTCATTCTTAAAAACACATGGAATTGCTTGTAGCCTCTGTTAATCCCAAAGCAGTATTTTTCTTGCACAACACTTAAAAACAGTGTCTGTTTCACAGGAATGCTATGAGACTCTTCTGTAATTCACTTAAACCCCTTTGGTGATAGGTAATTCTCTTTCTTGGTGCAGCCAAATCCCACTACCTAATTCCATTTTGACATTCAATGTTGTCAGTGCATTATTTTTAGCTTTCAGCACAATTTGGGAAAACTGGCTAGACGGGGAGTCTAAGAGTAGGAAGGCACTTCCCAGGTCCTCACTAAAAAAAGATTTTTCCAGTGCCTTTCTCCAAAATGGGGCTAGTTCCAAACATTGTTGTAGAGACTACAGAAAATATTTAGCTCTTGATATCCTGCAGGACCAATGAATTTATGGTTGGAAGACTCTAGCTCTAAGGAATTAGAGTAGAAGTCTGTCTATATGTTGAGTGAATACAATTGTTTGTAAATTACTTATTGGTGTGCTTTTAGAATTTGCTTACAGTTTGCTAGCATTTGACACACTTTTCAATACATTTAAAGAAGGGAGATGGACCTTGCAGGTTTGTTGGCACGTATATACTTTTAATACACTGCAGTTTGGTCATCATTGTGATATTTCCATTGGCTCTGTTTTAGTAGCTAAATGTACCAATAGGAAAATTACTTTTCATTCTGAACTAATTTTGGTATTATAGTTTTATGTATTCATCCAGCTTAATTAACTTATGAAGTGTGATTAGGCAGTCCCTAACACTCCTTCCTCAGAATCCCAGAAAAAGAAATGAGAGAGATTTACAGATTATCTAATTTACCTGAGCCAAAGCTTATCTATGTCATTGTGAATAGGTTTTTTTGTTTGTTTTTCCTAGCCTCTTTGTAAAAAGTTCTGGTGTTGAAGGCTATACCACCTTTCCAAGCAAGCTGTTCCATGACTTTGCTATCTTTATTGTTAGGAAATGTTGTCTAGTCCAAATTTTTCCCCTTTTCTATTCTAGGCTTGCCATTTCTTGCTCTATCCACAGAAAACATGGAGAATATATTCTCTTTCCTGTCTGTGTATTTGAAGACCATTTCTGCATGTTCTGCCCTTTAAACAAAGTTTCACTGCTTTTTAAAAAAAATAAATAAATAAAAATCTCCATTTCTTTCATCTTTATTTTCCAAGTTGTGGAGTACTGCGTGAAGTATGGTGCCTGTCCTGATGCTTTTAAGCCATTGATTAAAAATCTAATTATATTTAATCTCATATCATTTATACTGTTTCCCGTTGAACTTTTTCCAAACGATCTACAAATTTCTTGAAGTACAGGGCCAAGAACTCAAGTAATGCTCTCGGTCTTATGTGAAATAATTCTTCCACTGTGTTTTGTAAGTTGGCCTTTGGTTTCTCTGCAAGTATAGCACTTGTCTTTTCCTAGTAGTATGAAGTCAATGAAACATGTTCTTATTTTGATGCAAAGTAACACCTATATATCCCTTCTTCAGAGGGCAGAGCTCATACATCACTGTCTGGAACAAGTGTGACTTCCTAGGTATGGTACTTTGCACTTCATTCTGTTGAATGGGATTTGCTTTTCCAGTCCTTGTCTCTGATTTCTCAGATCATTTTGCATTCTTACCTTGTCCTCCAACACAGCAGACTCCTAAAAATCTGATAAGCAGGGTCTGGGTTCTGTCATCCAGATAGCTAACTAAAATATGGACAAGCACTGGCTCCAGAGCACAGGAACCTGGTGTGCTACATAGAGCCCTGCTTTCATTTTGACAGTGGATCAATAATAAGGACTTTTGAGTTTTCCAAATACTGTTTACTAGTTTTGTCAAAGACTTGTTTGTCAGACTGTCATGTGAAATAAAGACAAGCCTTATTAAAATCAAGACTTATGATATATTCACTTGTCCATTATCCACAGGGCTTGTAATACTGTCCCCAAAAGACACTGGGTTGGCTATACCCAGTATGTTCTCAACTAATCCAGACTGAATATTACTCAGATTCTTTTGTCCTTATAGGCTTAAAAGAACCCCCTGTTTTTCCTGGAACTGAATTCTCACATGCGCCATGTTAAATGTTCAGTACTGTATTTGCCCTTTTTCAGTCTTCTATGATTTATAATTTCTACCATCTTTCAAAGGTAATCATTAATGGCTTTGAGATAACAAGTCAATTTTCTAAATAAGTGAGGTTTCAATTTTGAAAATACCTATCGTAGCTAAGTATTCCTTAGCCTGTTACTTCCCTGTTTAGCTCAAAATAGTATCTTCTCACTACCAGGATTAATTTCTAGCTACCTGTTTGCTCTTGTCTTTTTTCTTTTTTCTTTTTTTTTTTTTTGTTTTTTTAAATAAGATCAACAGAGGGAGAAGAAACATTGGACCAGGCTTGAATGGTCTGCTGTAATTGACTCCTGGGAGATTTTATCCCAGTTTGTTACTTGGCTTCTGAGTTCTCTCTACTCCTGTTCTTTTGTCTGTCTTGCCATTGAGAAATATCCAGTTCTGTTTCTTTCTGGTTTTGTGTTTACTTTCTGATAGAGCTCACATGCCAACTCTGGGCTTACTGAAGCCTGCCTCCTGGAGAACCACAACTTATTTTGGTGCTTCTCTCTTCCCTTTTCCCCTTTTGAACCTTGCAGCTTGTGACCATTATCAACCAAGATGCCATTCATTAACATTCTCCAAAAAGTTGTCACCGAGGTGTTCTGATAATGGGCAGACCAGTCACTGCTCAAATTTCAGGTCTGATTCCCTTTACTTTCTGGATATTTTGACAAGTGCATATGGTTTTGTAGCATACGAAAAGACTGCCTTTTCATTCATCTTCTCTTTGCTGAACAAGCTCTGTACTTGAAATTAAATATCAGAGATATGAATATGCTACAGCAGTCTCTTTAATGAGCCTCCCTCCTTTGGAGAACAGCAAAGCATGAAAACAGGGAGTACATTTCTTAAATACCTCCTGGAAACAATTCTCTACAATGCAAGATGTTACTGTCAGGTTTTTTTGCTCATATGGAGTCCTACACCCCTTCCCTCTGTTGCAACTCAAGTCCTTAAAACCTTTATTGACCTTGGCTTTCCACCAAGTAGATGTCCACAACACCCCTGTGACATCCTCTTCTGTCCGAGACTTGAAATGGGAGGCATCAATCTGAAGAGAAAGAACAGGCTCAAACTTTTGAGGGCTTTGTGACTTTTGTACTAGTTTGGGAAGGAGAAAAATGTTTGAATCCTGCTTAATTCCGCTTTCGGCTGCCAGGTGAGAACACCAACAAAATTCTAACTGAACAGTTTTGTCAAATGCATAGAAACCCTGAAATACACAATAAAGGAGAAGTTTTTCTTCATTACCATGTTAGATAAAATTTGTAATAAAAATTTAAGAAATTTCCCACCAAAATGGTATATTTCAAATTTTAGATATCTTTTGCATTCAGCATTTTATTGTGGCTTTAGTTATAGCAAAAGGAGAGCTATAAAATCCTTTAGAAACCCATTTTGTCTGCTGGCATATCAGTTCTGAAAAGCAGCCAATTCAAAACATCTCAGTTCTGGAAGGAAAAAAAAAAAAAAAGCCCAATCTTGTTCTTTACACGAACAGATTTGGCACACTTTTATTTTTGAGAAACAAATGCCTTAGTAGGTTGTTTAGGGTAATCTGTTGAATCAAGAGTCTGTTCTGAATTAGGGCTAAGTAGACGTCCCAAGAGATGGAGCTTTTTTTGGAAATAAGCACTTTTTTTTTTTCTTCCCCCCTCCCTTTACATCTAAACACATGGGCCATGACCAAAAGTACGTGCTGACTTAAATTTGCTGTAGCTCAACAGTCTTCAGCTAACAGAAACTAAAGGCTGCTTACATTCTGGACAAGTGTCTCTGCAGTAGTGTTGAAAAAACTTAAACCGCGCTTGTTTAACTTCAACTACTTAACAGTTCACCTAAAATTTGCAAGTGCTCCTGTTTAGGCAAGGTCTGAATGTAAGACACAGGACACTGGTAACTGTGATTTCAAAGTATCCATAGCATGCTATGTCTGTGCTAGGGAGTGTCCACCATTTTAAACACTTCTATAGAGTCATAGGATTCAATGCAGAATTGTAGATGAAATACGTGCTTAAAGATGCAGTCTCTGGACTTACTGAAGTTGATTATAAAACTTCCACTGAACTGAAGTAAAAATACGATTTCACACATGTACTTTGCTGGTACTTTAAAGGTCTAGTTTATAGCTTTGAGAAACTCCTGTGACAATATGTGCAGAACTCCATGTCGAGCTTCAAAACTCAATTGTTGCCAATGTAGCTTTAAGGAATAACTGCTTTCACTTATCTATCATGTGTATGCCCTTTTGTCTAGAATATATAGTAAGGGGAATTAGTAGCATTAGTATATATAGCATTTGTTTGGAAAGTAGGAAGTTCATACTAGAGTATCTGTGCATGAGTTATAGTCCTTCTATAGCTATAATGCAAGATTAAGAAGGTAACAGGAAAGCTTCACATACAGTTTTTACTTAAAAACAAAACAAGAATACCCCACCCCTTCATCTTTAAAGAAGGTGCATATATTCTTTTAGGACTATCACACTAGTCTTCCTTTGGAAGAACATCAGCTAGTGTGCATAATTTTTTTTGTTTGTTTGCATTGGTTTGTTGGTTTGTTGGTTTGTTTGGTTTTTTTTATTTTATCTTTTATATTTATCTTGGTATAAAGAAGGTGTAAGGGAAAAGATTTTCAAAAACCTATGTACCTTATTAGTGCTTCTAACTTCTTTGTAAAATAATTTAAAGTGCCACTACAAAATAATAATTGTACTGGTGAAATTGTGTTAGGTGTAAAGTATTAAAGGTGTCTCTAGATTCATACAATAACGAGAAACCAAAGGTATATTTAACTCCTCATGACACACAGAAGTTATTTTGTATGAAATCCCTATTGTCTTGCTATATGCATTAAGCAAAGCTTATCAGCTATTTCTACCTGATTGATATTTTTCACATAGAATTATTGTATGTGGCCTTCCCCTCTCTGAAAGATTTGTGGCTTACGGCAGGCATTAGGGTACATAAATCTCATGCTGTATAATTCCTGTTCCAGATAGAGTAAGACCATATTGAGAAACGAGCATTTGATGTCCTGGGCAAGTGAAAAAGGGTTTTGGGAATGAAAAAGTTGAGCTATTAATACAGGAAGAAGTGGATGATCTTTGAGACCAGTGTAACAGAAACAGAAATGTAAAAGGATAAAGCACAACGTCATGGATTTGGGGAACAGCGCAAGCAATTCCTGCTGAGAGAGTAGTTTAGAAGGACTTGGTTTATTAGTTATATAGTTATTCCTGTGATATCTGTCACCTACTGACACAGAAATCTGCTGGGAAAAGGACAATAGCATTCTCCCCGATGATGTGCGATTCCCATGTTATGGTGCTGACATCGTGGTGTTCAGTGTGCCCTGCGAGCACTGTGACTTCTTGTTCCCGGTCTTTGCTGTGCCAAGTTCTCTTTGCAGTACATGCATTTACTCCAGCCTCAAAATGCTGTTGTTCATAGAATCATACAGCATCTCATGTTGGGAGGGACCCATAAGGATCATGGAGTCCAACTCCCTGCTCCTTGCAGGACTACCTAAAACTAAGCCATATGACTAAGCATTGTCCAGATGCTCCCTGAATTCTTACAAGCTTAGTGCCATGACCGCTTCCCTGGGGACCCTGTTGCAGTGCCCAGCCACCCTCTCAGTGAAGAACCTTTTCCTAATGTCCAGTCTGAATTTCCCCTGACACTGCTTCATTCCATTTCCTCATGTCCTATTGCTGGTCACAAGAGAGAAGAGATCAGCACCTCCCCCTCCACTGCCCCTCTTGAGGAAACTGTAGACTGTGATGAGGTCACCCTTTAGCCTTCCCTTCTCCAAACTGAACAAATCAAGTTACCTCAGCTGCTCCTTATAAGTCTTGCCCTCAAGACCTTTCACCATCTTGGTTGCCCTTCTCTGGACACACTCTAATAGTTTGATGTGCTGCTTATAGTGAGATGCTGAAAACTGCACACAGTATTTGAGGTGGGGCTGCACCAGTGCAGTGTAGATTGGGACAATCACCTCCCTCAGCTGGCTAGCTATGCAGTGCTGGATGCACCCTGGGACATGGCTGACCCTTTTGACTGCCAGGGCATGCTGTTGACTCATATGTGACTTACCATCAAAGCAAACTCCCAGATCTCTTTCCTCTGGGCTGCTCTCCAGCCGCTCATCCTCCAACTTGTATATATAACCAGGATTACCCTACCCCAGGTGGAGAATCCAGGACTTGCTTTTGTTAACTTTCATATGGTTGGCGATTACTTGACTCTCCAGTCTATCCAGATCTCTCTATAAGGCTTCTCTCCCATTGAGGGAGTCTGCAACTCCACCTAGTTTAGTACTGTCCGCAAACTTACTTTATGTACATTCGATTCCTGCATCCACATAAAAACATTGAAGAACACTGGCCCTAAAATTGAGCCCTGGGGCACCCCACTGGTGATTGGCCACCAGCCTAATGTAACCCCATTTACTGTAACTCTTTGAGCCTGACCTGTCAGCCTGTTGCTTACCCAATGTATTATGGACTTATCTAACTGTGTGCTGGACAGTTTATCCAGAAGGATACTGTGAGAGACAGTATCAAAAACTTTGCTCAAATTCAAAAACACCACATCTACTGGCTTCCTTTGGCCAACTAGGTGGGTGACCTTGTCATAAAAGAAAATTAAGTTGGTTCAGCAGGACTTTCCCCTTGTGAACCCATGCTGGCTATGACCAATGACTGTGTTGTCTCTCAAGTATTTTTCAATAACTCCCAGAATAACCTTCTCCATAATGTAGAAGGCACTGAAGTGGGACCAACAGGCCTGTAATTACCACAGTCTTCCTTGTTACCCTTCTTGAAAATTGGGACCACACTTGCCAGCTTCCAGGTGACTCGGACCTGTCCAGACTCCCAGGACCATTGAAAAATAATGGAGAGAGATCCCACAACGATGTTGGCCAGCTCTTTCAGTACCCTGGGATGAATCCTATCGGGCACCAAATATTCATGCACATCCAGCTGGAGCAACAAGTCTTGAACAAGGTCAGGGTCAGCTGGGAGTTTATCGTCCCTGCAGTCACGGTCTGTCTCACAGCCCTGTCCCAGGGAAGGTAGGGTGCAGTTACAGTAGTCTAGTGCTCTCTCAGACTCCCTAATACTCTTCAACCTGCTCACCTCCTCCCAGAGTTCTGCCACTAAGTGGAGGAGTTTCTTTACCTGGGCACAACTCCCACAGGTGTGCTCACTACTGCTGTCAGGTACTGGTGTAAGAGTAGGGCACACCATGCAGTCTGACATCTGGGTGGCAGCGTGTTCCCACTGGAGCTCTGTCTGGGATGCTGCGTCCATCCTGGCAGGCTATGGCTTCCTGCCAGGTGGATACCATTGCTCCCTGGTCGAGGTGGCAGAGCTACAGTGCCCTTCCTGCACAAACAGCCGCACCATGCCCTGTTTGCCTGCCCTGCTCTCTAGCACTCCCTAGGGGCTTCTATACATGGTAGGGAAGAAGAGGGGCTTTGCTGATGTTGTTCCTTGCACCACCCAGGTCTCTTCAGCCACTGTCACGCAAGCTGTGGGCTCCCGCCGGGTGTCTCTGCTCCCCTGAGGTTCTCCCAGGTCAGGAAAGCCCCCAATGCACTGTGCTAGAGCACTCCACCACAGATCATGCCAGCACCGGAGCTGCTTGCCTCGGTGATTCACAGAACACTAACCGTCCCAGATGAATTTGGAGCACTCAGGTGGGGAGGTAAGGGGGGAAAACCAAGGCTGAAAGAGGAGGTTACTTCTTCCCTCCTCAGCTAAAGCTTCTCTTCTGTCTCGAAGTGGAGCTGAGGTATCATGCTTCCTCCTCCCCCTCCTGCTGTTCATGTCAGGCACAACTGCTGCGGTCATACGATGAGGCCATGAACACTTGGAGCTTGATGGAGGGGTACAAGTGGGGTTGTACAAAGTAGCTTTTGGAAATGACCTAGAACATTGGTATCTTACTACCATTTTGACACAGACCTTGAAGAAAAAGAAAGATGCAGTAAATGCAATGAATGATTACCAAGATGCTCAGGGGGTCTTGGAAAGGCTAGAAGACCTTGGTTTTCTTCAGCTACAAAATTGAAGACTGAGGAGGTCTCTACTGTTGTTGCCTGCTATTTGTTAGAGGACTTTTTTTCCCCCTCTGTGAAGGCTGACACAAGAACAGATGTGTATAAACTGGATCAGAGTGGTAACCTGGAGAGAAGGAGGAAGCTTTAAAACCTTTCTGGAGTAGCCTTCCAATAAGAATGCTAGAAGTCTAAGCAAAATAATCCTGGTAATATTTACAATAAAAAATTAATTTGAGTTTATAGACTTCCATTGCCAAAAAAATAGACTTAAGAATAAAGATGATCTTGTCTTTAAAACCCTAAAATTATGAAGTCTGAGGAATGCCTCTGTAGCATTAAGAGTTATTTGTCTGAATCCTCTGCTGTATACACACATTTTTTTGTGTGTGTCATTTATATAACTGACATTTAATTCCAACAATTCTGAGAAAAAGCTCAACAAATTAATTATATGTGTAAACTGTTTGCCATAAATTTATCTAAAAGAAACTTTGGCGTTGCTTTTGTTTAAGAATGTACCCGACCTTTTCTGTTCCTTAGTACAATGCAAGCATGAGTGTCAGTAGGAGTTTAACAAGACCCAGGCAGTAGAAGCTCAGAGAAGAGAGAGTAGACAGGTTGCCAAATTCTCTTTAGGGTATACGTATTTACTTGAGCCTCAAGACTTTTTTTGTTGTTTTTTTTTTCCTCCCCTCTCCATAGGACACTAACTATTGAAAAATATCTGCTTTCCAGATGAAATTTGGAAGGCTTGGGTGGGGAGGGAAAGGGGGAGTTTGGAAGTCCAGGAATATGAAGTGGTTCACACCCTGCTTTTAATCTGTGAGCCCAAACTGGAAGAGCCTCACTTGAACTGTGTGTTTTCATAAGAATACTGTGTAACCTACATTCATGTTAACAGTTATGCTTCAAGTCTTTGCAAGTATTTCTTTAAGCTTTTCTATATTTCTCCAGAGCTTACCTGCTTCTCGTCTATTCATACTGGCTTAAAACTGAAGGCACAGATTCAAAGAAATACTTCCTTTACTTTGGAAATCCCTGGAGAGAATAAGCTTAGCATTCAAAAAATATTATCCTGTAAATCAGAGAAGACACAGATGGGACGTTCCTAGAAATTCTTGTTCAGTGGATTTCTCTTTCCTCACGTCAGCCATTGGGCTCATGTGGTGTGCTGGAAATAATCTTATTTGCATCTTTGATGTGTGTTTAGGCAGTCATTTGGGCATATGTTTTTTTGGGAGAATTGAGTGCCTTTGCACTATGGTCTGCTGTATTTGCAAAGAGGAATTCAATTTATTTTTCATGTTTTGGCCATAAATGATTTGGTTCTGGCTTCTCTGAGTCACCACTCTTCTTTGTTACACAGTCTGCTTTTTGCACAGGGCTTCTTCCACCCTCATTCAAAGGGAGACATCCTGCATACAAAAACAGATGATGGTCAACAGGCCTTTCAGGGGACTTTCCCCCAAGGGTCCTTGACAGAAGAATGTGCTTCCCATCCAGGTCTGCTGTAGCAATGACATGTTAATATTCAGGACACGCTGCAAATTACACCCACTTATGGAACCCTTTGAGTTTGTGTCCTCATTACAGCAGTACTTGACCATACAGTGATATTTATTGCTTCTTATTTACAAACCACTTTGCTGCAGCAGAAGTTTAGTCTGTTTGATTTTCAAATATAACAAATACAGAAAATTCAATCAGTGTAATCTGAAAAAGAGAAGCCCATGAAAAAACCATTTCAAAGATATTTTTATGGAGTAGTATGTGGAGTTCAAAAGACAAATTCCTTAGAGAGTTTCACAGATCTTTTTGCTTGAGATTTCTATGGCTAGATTTTTTACAAGTCAGCCAACTTAACAGTTCCTATTGCATTTTGGAAGATCTTTANGTGCTGGGTTGATGGTTGGACTAGATGATCTCAGAGATCTTTTCCAACCTTAATGATTCTGTGATTCTAATTTGTTCCCAGGAAATTCCCATTTTCTCACTGCATTCTTCACTGACAGTGACATAAACCTGCAGGAGCAATGACCAATTTTATGCATAACTCAAGCTGTTACTTAATCCAGGATGCAAGTGGCACTGCTGTATTTGTCTGTTCAAGTATCTTGTATTTGTTTCCCAGCACAGTTATGAAATGACTGGTTTTGTCTGTTAGGCTATGTTAAAGAAAATTAATGTCTCATTTTAAGTGACAATATTTTAATGTAGCCTTAAGGCAGTGTTAAGGTGATCCTCTTTAGTGTCTAAAGCTTGCTGCTACAGGCAGTTCTGTATTTCAGGGCTTCTTCCTATACTTAAAGTTTCCTGGGTAAATATATTTTTCAGCTGAGTCTGAACCTAATGTCAGTCTTTTTACATAACCTTGCAAGAAGCCCGGTCAAAAACCCTGTACTGTCCTTGACCTCAAGCATGCTGTGGATCTCTGGGAAGTGAGGTCATTCAATTTCTAGGCCAGATAAGTGTAGATGAATATATGAATTGGTCCAGATGCATGAATTATCTTCTCTTGCATTAAATACTCTAGGACTTCGGGTAATTTGGTATTGGTAGATGACACTGAGCTTATTTTCCTGCAATATTCTTTTAACAAAGGACCAAATTATTTAGACTTCCATTTTTTTGTCAGTTACTTATGTTTGACAGCACTAGCATAATCTCTATTTTTAAATAAATCTCCCTCTTCTTTATTATATACAATAATAAATGATATGTAAGTACACTGCATTTTTTATTCTGTATCATGCTAAGTCAGTTTTACATAATTCTTTATGAATTGGTCATATTTAAAAAACATCCTTGCATGCACTGTCAATTGCTGTTCACCTTTTAGTGAAAAACTTACTTTCGTCACTCGAGAAACTGGCACTGCAATACTATTAGCTAAAAGCATACTCTGTTTGCATTTATTTTATACAAAACTTAAAAAAAAAAAAAAAAAAAAAAAAAAAAAGTAGGGGGGGGGGAAACGATTTGTTTTTTTTTTTTTTTTTTGGGGGGGGGAGGGGAGTGACTTTGAGCAAAATTTTACTCCAGGCATGTATTTGTGCTCAAGAAAGGTGGAGGCATGCTCTGTGTCACAATACCGTGACTCTAGCTCTGCCTCTCTATGTTTCTTCAGCTGGGGAAAAACTCACTTTAGGGTTTATGTTAGATCCAGCTCATGGTAAACTCTGTTGCAAAAAATGGTTTTGACTGTTGGTGTTTAGTCATCAATTAAACATCACACTGAGAACTGTCTCACTGGCATAGTAAATTTTATGAGTGTTACTCTGTTCTGCTTTACAAAGAAAGATTTCTAGTTTCCACACTGCAGAAATACAGCAACGGAAAATACTGAGGAATGAAAA
>VZTL01003558.1:0-22899 GCA_013400535.1 Scopus umbretta | reverse complement strand
TGTGAGATGGCAGGATGTAAATGCGTCCAAGTGTGCTGTATGTGTCAGGTGTCTTCAGCCTCAGGATGCATCCGCTGTTCCCATGAACTGCATATCTCAGAGTTGCAGTAAGTGGTCAATAATCTGCGCTAATTTTATGTATTCAGGATTTTCACATAGTGAATTCTATATTGTCAGATACTGAGTACTCTTCAGATTGTCTTTTGTGATGATTGTACTATTGATTTTACTATAAATAATATGGCTGGTATCAACTTTATTAGTATTTATGTTCTATTAATGTGTGTTCGTTTATTAGCCTTTGAGTTTTTGGCAACTCCAGTTATTTGAGGCATGGTTTCAGTACAACCACATTTTGTCAGAGACTGCTATAATTAGGCTAATTAGTCATGGCTTCTATACTGCTTATTAGCAGGCTGAAACCTCTTTTTCTTTCATGAGGAAGATTAAGTGCAGTAATAAATTGTTTCTTCAACAAAGCTTGAGCAAAGTACATTTCAGATTCATATTTCAAATTCAAAGTGGAAGTTAGCATTCTGCTAATTTTTCACAGAAACATTGAAAATGCTCCTGTACAAAGTGGTCCTCTTGCCAGGGGTTTCAGGTCAAGATAGTAATGCCAAAAGAAATCAATATTGATATTTGTGGCCCATTCTGTACCTCCCATTTTGGGCACATCAACTTCAAAGGAAACCTCATTAAATGTGGAGGACTCTGAGCATGCAAGTAGCCTTGTGCGACTTGGCTTGTTATTTATTGTTGGGTTTTGATTAAAAATATATATAGGCTAATAGGCCTTTGCTGTTGTGCAATTCATGATGCTGGAGCATCTGACACATGTTTATGATTTAGTTTTCCAGCTTCTTTCAGTAAAAAAGTTCAATAAAAAGTTTCATAGCTTTTTGCTGTAATGTGTGTGCCAGGGAAGCTCAGTAGTTACCACTCAATGAAGAAACCCATGTACCTGTCCAGAAGGGCACAGTTTGTAGGGAAGGGTAATATCTTTTATTAGATCTGCTGATAGACTTGGAAGAAATAGGTAAGTTTAAGGCTTTTTAGTGCTTCTTTAAGCTTGAAACAGGAATTGAATTCAAACTAAGTACAGTTCGAAAAAAAACTGCTCTGAGCTTAACTTGATTCTGTTCATCAGTCAGACTATATGGGAGAAAAAGTAGTACCTGTGGAGCTCTTGTGGAGAGGCATGTTAGCTCTGGAGCAAGGGGAGATGTTAGCAAATGACACAGTCCTTAGCCTCAGTGCAAATACTGCCTCTGGGTTGTTGAAGGATTACTTAAGAGCAGGAAGGGGAGAAAATTGCATCATTTGACAAAAGTAGTGTCTTTGCTGAATCCCTGGCTCTGGTGTTCAATAGAGTTGGTCATTTCGGTTCTAATGCCTGTCTTTTGCAGGTACTTAATAGTGATTTCTTGAGAAGTCAAAAGTATTCTTTTACTCTTAATGAGGTTTTCTGTCTTTTTTCAATTTCCTTTATTACAGTATGTTATAATTTCCTCATCCTCTATGTTCCCAGTACTTAGCTTGAAAGTTTTTATTTTGGTTGGTACTTCTGAAAAAGTTTTTTTTGTGTATGCAAGATTGTCCATTTCTTCTGACTTGGCTGTTGGTTACCTTACCAATAAATGTGTGGACATACCTTAGACCGCAAAGGTACAATGATGATGCTGCTTGAACAGCACAGGACGTCAGGCCACAGCCATGTGCAAATGACCATTTTGATATTCTTGTTGCAAGATTGAATTTAACATAGAATCAGGGTAGAGGTTATCCTCTGTAGAATTTTTGCCCCATTTTTTTCTTCTTTCCTTCACTGGAAGGTCTCCAGTGTCGTAACATGAAGGTGTTGATACCTGGATGGGAGATGAGTATTCCCTGAACTGAATTGGGTTTTATGGTTGTTGGGTCTTCTAGACTATGTCTTAGATTAACAAGTAAAATGGGCCAGCAGCTGTTTTCTGGCCCTGGCAGCACATTACATGGCACAGTGTGAATCCATACAGTGAAACTCCCCTCATCTCTCAAACCAGAGAGACCTCATATATTGTTTACTGTGGACAGTCCCTGGAGTGTCCCACTCCCTTGGCTACATCCAAGGCATTTTCTGAAAGCAAACCCAAATGTGAGCCAGCAACATACAAGCAATCTGTGTGATTGCTGATGGTGAGCTTGTTCCTGGACCTCTTCTGTAGCCACAGATTCAGGAGCATATCATCAGGCAAGAAAAATGTGCATCTTCTCCTCACTGTATAGGTATGCTGGTGTCTGAGATAGGCAGATAGCAACTCCGTCTCCCCATAGCCTGAGACAGTCTTACTCTGGAACAGCTTTATAGATGCATAAGTGTGCTTTTAGTCTTGAGTTAATACAATCTGCCCATTAGTAGGGCTTATTAGCTTAGGCAAAGCCTCACACGAGGCATAGTTATAAATGTTCTGTTCAGTGCCCAGTGCCAAAAGACCATGCTTCTGTTTCTTAGGGGTTCAGCAGAGCAGTTTGTATTTGCCTAGAGAAGATCGTGTGAACATACCCTGAGTCAACCTGGGCTCTTCCTGAGCTTCACCACTACTGATGAAGCCAGTGGTCATGCCCTTATGGTATTAATTTTCACAGTTGCCTTTGCCAAAACAAGCCCTTTTTAGAAGATGGAGGTGGTTCTCAGGCCACTGATACTAGGTAAAGATTGGGTGAAAGGATTTCCCTGTGACCCTGGTGATCTCTGCTGTAAAATTCTCCCATGCTCTGACTCCCTCCATGCCATGCCCTTCCTGGGGAGCTGTGTCCATGTTGCCTCGTGGCCTTGTGCTTCCTGCAGAGCTGTGGTCCCTCATCAGCCATGTGTGCATCTGGCTCTTACCATAGCAACCTGTTCCTATAGTCTGGATGCAGGCAGTGCTGGATCTCCTTTGCACAGATACACATTTCCCAAGTCTGATTTTCTTTGTGATATTTTCTGCAGCGCCTCTTTATTACTGAATGCAGATGTGTCCCATAGGATAAGTGAAGCTAGTTAATATACAGCAGGAATACACCTGGACAACTTGGATTACTTCTTCATCCCAATAATCTCCCTCATCTTTTTCTGAAGAGGAAGAATTTTCATTATGTAGATATGAAAATGCTACTGAAAGGGCATTGTTTATTAAATGTGATGTTGAATAATGAGCTCTAAATACTGAATTCAGCTTTCGAGGAGAACAGCAGTAGACAAAGTAGTATATTAACTCCATATTTATAAATTTGCAGAATACAGATGATAAGATTGCATGTGTGGCTTATGAGATAACATACCAAATCATATATTTTACGTTTAAGAAAACTGGATTTTTTTTTTTACAAAAGAACAAAAAATCTCTTCCAACTTTCACTTTTTGTACTTTTTAGAAACTGAAAATTTTCATTCTTGTCAAAGATTCATTGTGACACAATCTGCTGCCTATATTGTGTTCTTTGCACATAAACAAGGTCTTTTGATCAGGCTGGTCAGATATGGAAAGGCTTGCAGCTCGCAGCTTTCCGTGTACATTCAGAATTATTATTATGCCAGTCTTTATTAAATCTCTTTATTAAATTATTATTATAGTCTTTATTAAATCTCTTCTATTAACTCAGTTCTTCAGATGTACAGCCTTTTAGCACGTCTTTGATAGAAAACATTGATTATGACACTTCGATGTGCATTTATCTGCTCTCATCTAGAAGTTTCCTGGGGATATTCATCTGTCCTCACCAGCACTCAAATCTCAGAGAAGTGTTCCCAATGAATTCCCACAGAAATACTATTTGAGAACATTTACCTTTTTTTCCCTTTTCTTTTTTAACCTGCTGGCTAAGGATCTGATCTTTATCTGAAATATAGCAGAGATTTTGGTCACATCAAATTTTAAAGATATACTCTGTTCACTTGATTGCAGAGTGGAAATTGAATTTTTCTGGATACATCTACAGCAGTGTCAGCCTCCGTCCTTCACTTTCAACCCACTCATGACACAAAGCCTGCTGTCAGCTGGTCATTTTGAATGTAAAAGTTCTTTCATCCTCTAAAAGGAAGAAAAGGGAAATAATTATTCATGAGTGATATCTTATTAGATACCAAATGTATCCTTTTTAGGGATTGTATATCTTTTGAAGTCCTATTGCTTTGCTTTAAAAAATAGAAAAAAAAAAAAAAATCAGTTGCAGTGCACTCCTGAAAACGTAGGAGTGGACTGTGGACCCAGGAGTGACCACAGAGAGGTCTGATGGCTGAGCTCTGCTAGCAACTAAGGGCATGCAAGCAATCATCCCCTTTTGGACATGATATACTGTACCTAGATGTGTAAGATGCTTTTGGAAAGGCATTGAAGGCAAATGGCTTGGAATTGGCTCCTCTTTTATTAGTTCTTCCTTTTAAGCCCAGATCTGCCATAAAGGACCTGTTGGAGCTCCGTATTTCTGTAACATGGTAGAACTCATAAATGTTTGCCTGGCCAGTGTTGGTTCACATGAACGGCTGTTAAAACTACAGATTAAGTCGCCAGGTAAATTTTGACTGGGAACAATCTCTGGAACCCTGATGGTAACACCAAGGCTTTACTTGTTTTGAGACACATGGGATGGCCTTTTGAGGAGGCACTCATGGTCTGTGTATCACCCCCACCATGTGACCACAGTGCCTCAGTGGACCACAGTATCTTCAGTACCTGAATAGGAGCATCCTCGTACAGTCTGACAGAGGCATGGGGACAAGCTTTTCATTTCACTCAGAGTTGGCCAAACCTCTGTTGGAGTCTGGTTTGATCTTTGAGTATTTCAGTTTAAGAAAGATGTGGACCCTCTGGAGACAGGGTAGAGGAGAGCAGTGGGAACTGTCAGATACCTAAAAACATGACTGTGAGAAGAGATTGAGGAAAGGGAGAAAGGGGAAGATTATGTCTGAGGGCCTCAAGATTGAGGGGACAGGAGGGTACAATCCTCATAAAATATCTCCTGAAGGGGAAAGATCAATTGTTTTGCTGTATCAGTAAAAGGTAAAGCAAGGTGCATCTCAAAGTACTCTAAGAAAGATTCACACCAGACATTTGGAAAATCTTTGTGATAGAGGATAGTGAAGGACTGGAGTAGGTTGCTTGTAGTTTCCATTACGGAGGTTGTTTGAGCAGTCATGTGACATATGTATGAAGATTATGGCAGGGGCCTGAATGCACCAAGGGACTCTGCAGCTTTTTTACTCTGGTTGCCTGTTATCAAGGCCAGCTCTGCTACGGTGCCACCATGAAACCTTGGATCAGACCACCACTGTGAAAAGAGCTGTGAGAAGCCTCATCAAGGGATGGGTCCACACGTGTGTGTATATATAGATGTATATCAGGACACAGAGCTATGAACTTTTAGAGCCCTCCAGCAGGTGACATCCTGGAACAGATGCTTCAACTGAGCTCTTCCAGTCCATGAGACATATTTTCTCTTTAAGTTTTGCTGTGCATTGGTGCATGGTGATGGCCTATCTGTGATCTGTAACACCTAATCCAGGGAACTTTTGAGAAATACACAAGTACCACTTTTCAGCTGTCATCAGCAACTCATGGCCAGGTTCTGGTTCTGGCTGTGTCCCTGATTTTCTGGAGAGCATCAAACAGTGAAGAGAAAAGATGGAGAGTGCGGCATGGCAGAACAGCCTGATTTTGCAAGGTCCATTCTCAAAACAAACTGAACAACATTTGCAGAAAATGTCGGAAAAATGCCAATATTAATCTCACTGTGAAACATCTCAGGTGAAATTATGAAAATTTGGTGGGTGGTTATAAGCAACTAGAAAACAAAGATTATGATTAAATCTCATTTCTGTTGCTGACCTTTCCTATCCAGTGGAGCTGTCTGTAAGAATGTACTAATAGGAAGGACTTGAGTGCTGAAACCATTGCTTTTGGATTCATGATACATGTTTCACTGGGAATTTTCCAAGAAAAGGTAGCAAGACCCAACCCATCACTCCTCAGACCACTTCTGTCATCCAACTGCAAGGTGTCTGCGTTTTGTGATGCTCTACAAAGGATGCTGCAGATAAACAGAAGGACGTTGTTGTATAGTGTCATGTCATGGCACTACATACTTTTTAACCCAGTATAATTTAGATGAGGGGAAAACTCAAGGAGGAGGTGAATGAAGACAGGGACATACAGTGCAGTGAGCTTGTCAGTCAGCTTTTATGAAAGAAATAAGGAGGATTAAAATAACATTTCTGTGCTGAGAAGTGATTGAGTTTTGGCAAACCCTTCATGTCTTTATTTTTACCTTCGGTAGAGATTTTTCTTATGAGTTGAATAATTCAGGTAGTGCAGCTAAACACAAAATAACACCTTCAATAAATAAGTAATAGAAACCAAAACCTAGTATGGGAAAGATGGCAAATAATCCATCATTTTCTATATTAATCCTTCTAGTTAACAGTCATATTCAAATGGAGTAATTAATCTGCTTATATGTCTACTTCCTGAATGATACTATCAATCAATTCAAGCCAGATGCAGGTATGACCACCATTCTTCCAGGAGCTGTCTTTCTCCAACTGTAGGGATGCTGTTTTTCTTAACAAGATTTGGACCACCTGCAGAAAACGAAGGAAAGAAATTATTAATATTTGCAGAAACCTATATAAGCAGAACTCTCAGTACAGATGGACAGTGCAAGATCTTTAGAAGGTGTTTTGAAAATGTGTGAAGTTGTTCCCAAGCATCAGGCATTCATACAGCTGCTCTGCTTTAACCTTGTTGCAAAAGTTAATACACAAGCTGCTTCAAAATCTAGAAGCCCATGTACACGCAGACAACTGGGAAGCCGAGTTGTGGTGGGACTTTCCCATATCTCCCTGGGAACCTGCGTCCCTCAGGTTGGTGAAGCACAGCTCCAAAACACGCAGCCCAAGCCATGGCAATCCCTGCACAGCTCAAATGCTTTGAATTATTGAGTGTTTCTAGAGTTTGAATCTAATCCTGGTGCTGGTGTTGAAAACATTCAGTTGAACATGGATAGCTTTGCTGCATGCCTCTCCTGACATCTGAAAATTATTCCCCTTCAACTATCATTAGCCTACAGGCTTTGCTTGCTAAAAGCCAGTCTTTCCCGTGTATGTGCACATCACTGTTGGGGACCACCCCTGCCCACTGAAATCCTTGCAGCTTCTGCAAATGTCATTGTCATGGCTGTTGCCTTTCCAAAAACAGAGTTTCAGGATCAATTGCACAACTGATGAGCCCTATGAACCTTTTATTTGTGGAGCCTGCTTGGCTTGAAAACTGCATAACGTAATTAATAAAAATACATCTCCTTAATTTTGCAAGTGAAATAGTGAAATCATTAGGGTTTAATCATCTCAAAGATTATTAAAACTGAGAATATTAAATATAATTTTTTCCAGTGTTGTCAAGTTGTGTGATTTTTATAGAGACATTTGATGTTCAGTGTGTTTCTTATAGACCTTTTTTTAAGTAGAGGGTACTTTTTTAAAAAAGCAAAATATATAAGGAGCTTAAGACTGAAAGTGTGAATCAGGTATAACCTG
Source organism: Scopus umbretta (assembly GCA_013400535.1). Lineage (NCBI taxonomy): Eukaryota > Metazoa > Chordata > Aves > Pelecaniformes > Scopidae > Scopus > Scopus umbretta. Next base: position 15,344 of record VZTL01003558.1, on the reverse strand, counting down.
AAGACTCAAAAAGTAAGGATAGCTTTTAAAAAAAAAAAACTCACTTTTTTATTATGACTTTATTATGTCTTTTTAGAAACTAGTCTCATGACTGCTGGGGAACTTGGTAAATAGGTGTTAGAAGCTCACTCTGGCAGCACTGGTTTTACTTGTACTGTATTATTTTCCACACTATTTATATCAGTGCAGAGCATGGTAATGAGGAGCTGTTTTAACCTCCCTTGCTCCAGAGCTGTTCTCAAGTCAGATGACTGTGGGGTAAGGTATTTTAAATCATGGAAATAGTTTAAAATACAAAACAATGTGTTTTTTAAAGAATAATTTCCTCTAGAGCCAAGGGGAAGAAAACATGGAGATAATATATACATATTTTTTTTTAGATTTTATAAAAACTTATAAGGCAGTGCCTAAACTTGGGGCCAGTTTTGCCCAGATGGTATCCTTAGAATAACCACCTTTAGTGATAAAAGCAAATGTTTTCTCTACTATATTTACAAAAGCCTGTTGTAGTGTATCTGGCACTAGGAGATAAATTGCATACAGTAGCAATTATACCAGGCCTTTGAAGTTGTTCTTTTCACAAAAGTCTCAGACTATTCTCTGGAAGCAGCAAGCAGTGAGTAGAAACAAAGTGTATCATCTTCTCGTTGTGCCCATCTGCCTGGGACTTCTCCCTGTCGCCCGAAGACATTGTCTTTTTGCAAGGATATGCTTTCCTTTCTGGCTTTTCATTGACTCTCTGAAGGGCAGTGTGTTAAGGATACCTTGTAAGCATACCAGCAGTTGCTCTGCAATGGCAACTGGGATTTCTTTCTCAAAGCCAATGGCTGATACACACTGTATATCCTACAGCTGTGGGGGAAAAAGAATACTTGCGTTTGTGAATGTGTGAAATTCACAGATCTGCTGACATATCAGCTCCAGTTTAAAACTAGTTCTGACTTAGATGAGAAACCATCAAAGAAAACCAAAGTGATAAAGCAAGTTGTCTGTGATTCAGTAAATGAAAACTCATTTTCTCTAAGAAAACAATGATCCTTTCCTTGACATGGTGTGAACAGACCTGTTTTGCTGGTAAAGTCTCATTTTGAGATAAAAACTGACGACCCTCCTGTTTCCAGCCATCAGAGATGATTATAGTGTGGGTTGCAAAGACAGGACCTGGAGTTCTCCAGCCCTATTTTATTTTGATCAATGTTGTTTGTCTCTCTCAATTTCCATGACAACTCTAATTGACAAATGTATTCTTCATTATGTTAACAAAAATAGCCATGCTGTACAGGTTGATGTGTAGTACCCATCTGCTGTCCCAATGTACCATTCCTGCTTTTACTCCTGCTGCTTGGAAACAGTGGTATATTATTGTTGGTCTAAGTTTCATAGAGAATTTCACAGCAGAGGTGTTGAAAAGCAATTAATATTCACAGAAAGATTACTGATTGAGATAGCTTTCAGTGTGCTGGCTTTTAAATAGCAGCATCTCTTATTAATACCATCACTCCTAATAAATGGAATTAAAATTGTTGACTAATGAAAATTTTAGTGTTAATTTATATAATACAGACTTTATACTTGCAATTAGAGCTTTCTTGATTCTGTAACATGTTGTTCAGGGAGTAAGAAACTGTCATCTTTGATTACATGTCTGTCATTTAGTGAGAAGAAAGCAATTTTTCAGAGATTCCCTTGTTAACATCAACCAAGAGACTTCTTGAAGGAGCAGCAGCCAAAGTTCTGAAGTGGTATTTTAAGTAAGCCACTTCAAAAGTCAATAGTGCTAAGATGTTTTATATAAGCACTTGCACTGATGAATCCACTGAATTCAATATTTGCCATTGTATTGAGTTCAGCTATGAGAGCTGCATCAGCAGCAATAAATATATTGCTGCAAGGACAAGGTTTTGACAAATCACAATATTTGGTATTGTTCCTGTGAATTTCAGTTTCTCATGTACTGCGTTCTGGTTTCTAGTGTTCCACAGAAAGCAGGATATGGCACTGAATTTAGAGCAAGTACTTCTGTTGCTGACGTTTCTCCATGTTAGTGCTAATCTACACATGAAAACATCTGTTGAATCACTGCTTTGCTCACACTCTTCTTCATGACATTCCCAGGACCTCTGGGAGTTTGGCATGGATATGGTCAGCACCAAATTGAGTCAATCCATGCTGTAGCTCTCAGGCGGTATTGCAAGCACTCTGCTCTTATGTATTTCTCTTGTGGAGGTATTGATGATATTGTGACTTCAGGCAAGGCTTGATTTGTTGCAGAAGCATTTATAGTAATGTCTACAAGCACGTCTCTGCCTATAGCTCTAATTCTGGCCCTAGAGCACATGACCTGTGAGGAAAGGTGGAGGGATTTATCCAGCTACAAGATGACAGAGCCAAAGTCTCCTTGTTATTGGCAGTGAATGTAATAAGGATCAACTGTGATAAATTGCAGGTAGGTAGGTTCAGCTTCTTTACCAGAAGGATGGTGCAGCTCTACAACAGGGCACCCGGAGAGGCTGAGCGCTTCATTTTAGAGCATTTTGGTAGACAAAGCCATGGCTGACATGATCCAGTGCTGGCTGTAGTACTAGCCTGAGCATGGGGTTGGACTGGACACCTCCAGAGGTTTCTTCCAACCATTGTCTCTGTGATGCTGTGAGTGTATATTCAATAAATGTCCTGGGTCAATGGTACCCACCGGGAACAGCTTTACACCTCTTTCTCTCNCGGGGTTAAACCACAACAGTCATCTATAGGTATTCCATTCCCACTGCTGAAAATGTGAACCCATTTGTTATAAGTAGCCCCTTTTTCTGATGCTTTCCTTCCTTTTGTTCACTCTCTGTGTTGAAAGTATGGCTTCTAACTAAATTCAGTCTATCAGAAAGACCAAAGTTTTACACCACTCTTGTCTTCTCATTGGGTAACCTTTCCAGAGGGAAAGCGTTTCTTTCCTGCAGTTTTTAGAGCAGAGTGGCCTTCAGTGTCTTCTGCTTCATTTGCAACAACATCATATCCAAGGCAATCTCTCAGTACTTCTTGTCAGGGCATTTGCATGACTTTCAAAACCCTTTGACAAATGCATATTTTTTCAGTTGATCTGAACAAGGTGTGACACCAGCATTATTCAAGGAGCTTTCTCAGTTGCTTTCCATAGTGGAGCTGTATGGGATGTGAGCTGGAGCATTAATGGTGCAAAACACCTCTGCCCATCAAGAAGCTTCTGCTTCGCTCTGAGTGTGTCCTTCTGTTTCTACAGAAAATAGCTCATTCACTGTCTTTTATACTTCACTTGTCTTTTCCGCTTCATGTTCAACTGCTTACAGCTTCAGATTATGCAAAATGCTCTGAAGATGTTTGTTTCAGCGAGAATTTTGCTTGAAATCCAGAAAAACTTGCAAGCTGTGCAATATATTTTGCCACCACTTGTATGAAAGATAATTTGGATTCTTTACTTCTCTGCATAACATTTATAGTTGCCACTTTCTAGCTACAAAATTTACCTACATTTTTACTGTAATTATCATTTATTTACTGCCTTGCTCAGCTGTTCTTTGGGGCATTCTTCAGCTACCTGTTTCTGCTACAGACTTGTAGCACCAAGAAATTAATCTTCATGTGCATTTGGCAAGTATAAATCTGAGTGATTTGATTTTTACAATGGCACAGTATGGTATTCATACTTGTTCAAAGAAAGCACCCACCCATTTACAGTTTGCACTATGTTTATTGAGATTTGTGGCTCCGTGGTCGCCACAACTGCATGGTGAACTCTCAAGTGTTGTGATTTCACAGAGTGTGCACACCAGACTATGCAGATAGAGAGGTATATGCACAGGGGAACAGGGAGAGAAAAATAACTGCATGTGTGTAAAGATGAAGATAATTAATATTCCAATTGTTAAATCCCTTAAAAAACAGTTTTGGTGAGCATGGCATGCCTGAGTCTCTAATTAGCTTTGGATACTGAGCACCCTGGATACAAAAGCACATTTTTCCATCAGTTGTTGTGAATTTTTCTGCACAATTCTCTTTTTTTCTGTTGAAGCATTAAGGAGACTGTAGACTTGCAGCTCACAGGAATGCCAGCAACATGCTTTCCTGTCAGACATGAGCTCAAAATTTCCAGCTCCCATCCAAATCAGGCACTTCTGGGATAATTGACAGTAGCAAGTGCTTATCACCTGAGATTTTTCAGTTCTGGTTTCAAAACAGGAGAGCAGATTTCTTCTCACTTTGGGTTATGGAGAACTGCATTGTGGATATTGCCAAATTCTTTCATCCTTTCCTGTATTGTCACTTCCAAACTCACAAATCTCAGCAACTGTGCTACAGGGAAGAGGGCTTGGATGCCCCATGTGGCTTCACTGGCTGGGGAAGGGCATTGCAGTGATGTGGGCAAAACCATCAGGGAACCTGTGTTAGGTGCAGCATGATTTTAGAACTGATGTTCAGTGGGCAGCCTTGAGACACACTTCAGTTCAGAAGACCTTCCACAAGTATGAAACTGTCCTTAGTCATAATTTTCTGTGGCCTTACAAGTGGCCATGTTGATTCCTGTTCTTGTGACAATGTGCTGACAACAGAGTTGAGAAAAGGAGAATGGACAAAGTCTGATCCTGTTGGATTTCTGGCTATGATTCGCAGGCTCCAGCTATGACCCTTCCGGTGGAGCAAAACATGAGCAGTCAGTAATGTTAGAAAAACAGTTTAGAGACATGTAGGATTGTTCTTCTGAAGACCTTCCTTGAATTTTTCCAGGCTCTCTCATCCATGGAGCAATTCAGAAACCTGGATCGGGATATTGAGGGGTCTGCAAAGCGGTGGAAGAAATTTGTTGAATCTGAGTGTCCTGAAAAGGAGAAGTTCCCTCAGGAATGGAAGAACAAGTCAGCTCTGCAGCGCCTGTGTATAATGAGAGCCATCCGACCTGATCGCATGACCTATGCTGTCAGGTAGGGGCACTTCTTTACTATCTCTGTCATGCTTTTGCTTAGCAGGCAGCTTTGGATCTGTGTGTTCTAGGGAACGGGAGTGATTCAGGAATATGTTTAGATTTATTCATTATAGAATGTGAGTTCTGGAAAGTGATTTCCTATAAAGAAGTCTGCTGAATGAGTCATCTCTGATCTCTGCAAGACAGTTTAACTGGAATTTCTTGCTTAGGAACATCTAACCCAAATATCACCAATGGTGATGGAACAGTATAACTAAAACTGGATGAGAAGCAGACATGCCAAATCAGAAATGAGCATCATGATACAGGTGTTATACATCTGCTAGAGTCTTTTAATGATCAGTACAACTTCTAGAGTTCATTAAGGATGATTTTAGTTGCTAGATCCTTTATGGCTGTTCCTTAAGCATAAGAATAAAGTGTAGAAGTAAAGGAAAATCTTACAGAGGTTTTTTTTTTTTTTTTTCCTGTAAAATGCAAAATATATGTGATACTAGTTCTGAAAGTTGTAGGTGTAAATTATGTAGTGAAGGTAACCAAGCGAGTCTAAACTTTATGAAAGCATACAAAAGCAATATGCTTGTTCCAGGAGAAACTAAAGGTCTTTCACTCCATTAGGACTTGTTTTTTCCTTCTTTGTCCTAGTAGTCTATGATTTGACATTTCTGCAATGTCTCTCATGCTACTGGCCTCTCAAATAGTTTGTATTGTTCCACCATCTGGCATGTGTGTGTATACACAGGTGCATGTAGCAGATCGTATGTATGTGTATGAACTAGATACCTGCATGTGTTTTAAAATTCACAGAAAAATGCAGACAAGACTGAGTGAAGCCTCCATATGGTCAATGTTGTTACATTTTATTAAATACTATAGTTTATCATAATCCCACAATCCTAAACCATCTTCTTTTTCATTTCTTACTCTTTTAGGGCTGAATTCTCCATGTGTTCATACATCTGAAAATATTGTTTTTCCTGTTGTTGTTTAGTTTAAGTAAAATAAGCTCTTGTCTTTCTGAACTTTTAAGTGCATATTTCCTTTAAGCAAGTTTAATTAATTTCTTTCAATCAAAATGGCGGTACTCACATAACTCAAAAATAACTAGAACATAAAGTTTCAACACCTTTCATATTTATCTTTTACAAAAAGGTAAGGGAATCCAAGTTCAAAAGCTTGGCTGGTTATTTTTAGGGTCTGGGCATGTCAAGCTTTTCCATTTGCACAAGAGTATTTAAATGTATTTTTTTTGTTTTGTTTCTTAACCTTCTTCTAGTAGGTTAGAACACAACGTGTGCAAACAGTAACTGTTCACAGTGCCTTCTGCAAGACTTTGTTTGTAGATGTTTGTGACTAAAATTCTTGAAATACAGGATGGTCAGACAGTAGGCCCAAAAGGCTTAAGGGCAGCTTTTGTTTAGGGAAATCTTATACCCCAAAAGCAAATGTGAAATTATTAGTAGTAACAATGACAGTCAAAATGTGTTTGACTTCCTCCTTTCTCCTTGATAATATTGTACTCCTCAAACCTTTCTGCAACTAGCAGTCTGGCTAAGACAGATGCTGTTCCATTAGTGAAGAAATTTGCTGTTCCTAAGAGATCCAGCTCTCTGGAAAATACAGAATTCTGTTCATCTGTCCTTCTCATGTCAGTCAGTGAAGTCTAGTACTCTGATATAGGAAGGAAAGGCGGTTGGATTGAGCTTAATAGAGTCAGCATTCCTGATAGCCACCACACAGAAGGCTAATGAGTATCTGGTGTCTCATTTTCCTAAGCACTGTCAAAGCTGTGTTGTGTCTGCGACCCTTCAAAAAGTAGGGGATCTTGTAGAGCAACGGGGAGCTGCATACTCTGGAGGACTTCAGCCTCAACATCCCTACTCTAGCCAGTAGTATTTCAAGATCATGTGCGTGTTAACAAATTCAGTGAGTTTTAGATACCTGCAATGTCATTGGATCCCACAAGTTGTTTTGCAGTTCTCAACTTGCAGACCTTTTCCTTTTGCATATCAGTTAAATCTGCTACCATTAAATACCCTACTGATGATCAATGGACATCACCACTAGTCCCAACCTTCCTGTCTCTGTGAGGGTCTTGACAAGTACTTGAGTGCATTTTAGGAGTCAAGGAGTAACTTGGTAACCTAAACACAGGTAAACACTAGGGGTAAACACTAAACACTAAACACTAGGGGTAGTTTAAATGCACTAGAATATCCGTACCTTATTTCTAGCTGCTGTTGAGAAAGGTGCAAGACCCTTTACATCCCATGTCCTGTGTGCCAGCTCCAAGAAGGTGGTCTAAGAAGCTTTTTGTTATCTAAAATGATCCACCTTTGTACAGGCTCTTGCATTTCCCTGTCTTGGAAGTCAGGTTTTTCAGCCACCCTTCATAGCAGATCCCTGAAGATATTTGCACAGACAGTTTTATTCCCTAGGCCTGAGGAGCTACCAGGAGAAACCACTGTTACCCTAACTCACTCCTTAGAGCTTAGGTGAGGGTAGTGCTCTATTGTCCATCAACAAGAAACATAATTTCCTCAAGAGGGACTTTCCAATGTAAATACCTATTTCATTGTTCAATCTTATTGAAGAACATCAGCATGGAGCTTCATGCAACACCTTGTTCTCCCATGTTTCCCATCTTGACCCAGAACAGAAAAATCTACTTGAAAGAAGTACCAAACAAAATGGAAGATTTTTCAGTTGCAATCCCTTAGGCATTTCTATTCCAATTGCCTTTCACTATGCATTGAAGGAGACTTTCAGCTCCTAGAAAGAATTTGGCTGCCTTATTCTGGTATCATCTACCAGGTGAAAACTGGCTCATGTTTTTCTTCCCTGTGCTACTGAGGTTTTCAAAAGGCCTGAATCATTCATCTACACTAGAAGAGTAACTGCTCATTCCTGAGCTTTGAATATAACATTCCTACCTTTGATTCAATATTCACTCTATGCTCTTTTTCTAAAGCAGTGATTTTGGAAGCTCACCATGGGGAAATTCAGCCTGGACATTCTCTATGTATTGTATTCTTTCCAGGCAGCTGCTGTGGAGCTGAATTTTTTCCTGTTCACTCAATTGTATTTTATCTTGTGACTCTCATGCAGAAGCTAAGCTACATGCGCTAGATATTGTTAGAGCTCTTCCCTTCTATCTTTCCAGAACAAAGTAAGTTTGTAAATTATCTGGACTTTTTGTGACTTTTGGTGATGAATCTAAAGGAATGCTGTTTCGTCTCAAAGGCTGTGTGGATAACAAAGTACATGGCAGTTTTCTATACATTATCTTAACTATTTCTTCTCTCCTGAGATACCTTTGTCAGAATCAAGCCAGTATTTGTATTGAAATTCTGAATACAGCACTGGGCTGGTAGGTCCCATTGTTTTACCTTCTCACTTCCTTTCGTTTGTCAGATATAGGTGTGCCATATGTCATTTCACCCCTGTAAAAAGTGCCAAACATTGCTACTGAACGATAACTCCAGAAGTCCAACCTGCAGATCCTCTCTAAAGTTATTTCATGCCCATTTTTTTTCTTCAAAAATTTTCAGCAAAATCAAAACTAATTAATTGATTATTTGCAGGGGAATCTGTCTTTTCTAAACAATAGGCAAAACTTTTTTCTTTCTGGCAGAGATTTTGTAGAAGAAAAGCTTGGCAGTAAATATGTGGTAGGGAGATCCCTGGATTTTGCAACAACTCTTGAGGAATCAGGACCTGCAACCCCAATATTTTTTATCCTGTCCCCAGGAGTTGACCCACTGAAGGATGTGGAGAAACAAGGTAAATAAATCATGTCTCTAGGCATACCAGAGTATTGCTTTTTATCTTCTGCATAATTATCTTGGCATGACTTTCTTGTTCTGTTTTTTTTTCCTCATCTCTTTGTAGCTAATGGAGTAATCTGTTAAAAATAGATAATTATGAGAGGATGTGTTTGGGGTTTGTTTTGGGTTTTTTTAATTTGTTGTGTTTGTTTTTGTTTTTGGTTTTGTTTTTCCCTAAAGGTTTTTGCATTTTCAGCTAAAGTTTAAATGAAACTTTTCTCTTTCCTGCATCACCTGGATTCCCAGTGTGGTTCACACTGCAACAATTTCTGTGTTGGTCTTGTGCACAAACTATAATTTACATCAGAGATATCTAATGTGCTGTCAGAAAACTGAAAATAAGCAACAGCTCCCTATAACCGTCTGCTGGTTAGTGGCAGAGTTTCCAGCTTTTAATCCCACTCTTCCTGAGTTGACTTTGGTGTGGACAGTCAGATGTAGTGCTGTTGGCTGGCTTCAAAGCCGGAGGGCCTTCTCTAAACTGCCTTATATGAGAGGGCAGTTATTTCCATTGTGCACCAACTGCTGTAGTCAGTACCTGTGCTCTAAAGCTGCCAATGTGCAGAATTTGGTCTGGGTCTTAGATCCACCATGGAAGAATTACAATTTTCAGGCTGAACATGGCAATTATAGTAGGTGTGGAAATGGCGTTGCTTCTGACTGTTGAACAGAGGTAACTGCAGTCACTTCTTTTGAGACCATTACAGCAGAGGGGCTTCATTCCTCCTCCATACAGCAGAGGGGTTAGATGCCTTTGGGTACTAGTTTGTGGATGCTCCAGATTGTCATTCTGCTCATCAGGCGTCTTTTCTCCTTCTCCAGCAATGTACTCCATGTATCTCCAAGACCATGACTTGTGGTCAAGTCCTGATGCTTCTGGCAGTGTGGAGTACAGTATATTTAAACTGTATGCATTACATATCGGACTACCATAGTAGATCTGCTGGCTGTTTTTTTTTAGTAGGCAGGTTTCCAGCAAACATCAGTAAAGTTGGCAGCATGAGCAGAGAAACCAGTATCACTGAACTAAGCCATCATCCAGGCAAGTGGTGGAAGAATGCTGACCTGTGGTTTTCTTTTCCTCTCTGTGATGCACCTTTTGGGTCATCCCAAAATACTGTTTGAGTCAGTCTTTACCCGCATTCACACAAGCAGCTTTCAGAGATGTTAAAGCCCAGTGCAGCCTGAGCCCCACAGGCCAGATCACAATTCTTAGCTGTGGGGAGTTCCTGGACTTTGCATTGTGTTTTGTGCTCTTTCTGGCCTGATACCAGGTCTCATTATTGTGAATTGAAGGGAACACCCTCTGAGGAAGGTCCTATCATTTGCCTGGTTTCCCTTTGGAGCCATGTTGGTCATCCTATCTCTCACTGTGTTATTTTCGTTTATGGGAAATGAAGCACTAAAATCCAACCATGAATGGTTTAAATGGAATTGTAAAGATGAGTGTAGCTGAGCACCTGGGGTTAGTCAGCCAGAATAGTTACAACAGGTAATAGTGAAAAAAATCAAATTAAATAAAACCATTGCTTCAGTGCAGCTGCACTGGCCTTAAAGCCTGCCTCGCTGGGGTTTAGATTGGATGAATTATTCGGTATTTTCTCTGCCCTTCATCAGGTTTTATTAAAGTGTGAGTCTGGCTCGATAATTCTTATGAATGGAAGATAGCTTCTTCCAGATGCTGCCCCATCATGGGACTTCTGCTTGGCAACATGGGGAGGACCCTGCAGCAAACACTGTTGGTCTCGGAAAGCTTCCCCACCTCCCTGGGGCAGCCCGCATGTACTGTCCCCTCTCCTCTCCAAGCCAGCAAGAAAGGAGGAAGGCTGATATCATCTCTGGTGAGGCAGCCAGTGCAGATTCACTGTGTATCCCTCTGCAGTCTTGTTCCTATCTGTGAAGTGGAAATAACAACTGATATTAATTCTGTTATTAATCACCTGGTTTGGGGTACTGCCCTGCCTTCTGTAAATTTGTCCCATCCCTTCTTGACAGGGTGGGTCTTGAAGGCAGAGAAAGAGATCAGCAGTTGTCAAAGTTGGCAGCCACCATAGATGGTGAGAAAGAAAACTGGAAGCTATCAAATATGGGGAGAGCTGTATCCCAGGGGTTCTTGTAGTAAAGCTATAGCAGAGAGCTTGAGCAACTGTAAGAGTTTGGATGTTTGCTTTACTTATGGCCATCTGTTACCAATCTTGTACCAAGAGCTGAATCCCAAGATTGGTAAGACAAATCTTTTCCTTATTTTACTATAAAGCTTGCCTGCTCTTAGCAGAAATCAGCAATTAAGGGTGCACCATCTGCATGAAGGCAAATCTGCATGCAGAGATAAGTGTAGGCAATCCCAAGGGATCAACACATGGGGACATATGTACTGACTCCCCGGCTGAGCTGAATGCATCCTGCTGTGATGTGCGGAGCCAGTGTCGATGTTTGTTGGACTCCTTCCCTCCAGCAGCACAAATTAGTGCTCATCTTCTGAGGAGCACACAGCAGAGATAGCTTGCTCCATGCAGTTCCTTCTCCTGTGAGACGAGGAGCAACTGGTGTCCTCTGTCTTTGGATGACAGCCAGATTCAGAAAACTAAACTGGAGATCTTTAGCCATGATCACTTAAAGGACTTGAGGCAGTGGGATGCTACAGAGGAGTCCGAAGGAGTATCACAGATTAAATGAAGAAACATTAAATAGCTGCCATCCTTCCTCCAGAGTAGGATAGTAAATGACATGGGTTTTGGGGTTCCCACCCTGCACTGTGCAGAAAGGGATGTAGAAGGCACTGTAGGAGGTAGTCTGCAGTGGCTCCTAGAGCATCCCTCCCATGGGCTCTTGTTGTTTTTTAACCCCAGTTGGCAACTAAGTACCACACAGCTGCTTGCTCCCTCCTCCCTCACCCCTCACCCTCCTGGTGGGATGGGGGAGAGAATCAGAAAAGAAAAGTAAAACCCGTGGGTTGAGATAAAGGCAGTTTAATAGGACAGCAGAGGAAAAGGAAAATAATAATAATGATAAAAAATATATACAGAATAAGTGATGCACAATGCAATTGCTCACCACCTGCTGACCAATGCCCAGCCAGTCCCGAGTACTAATCGCTGCCCCCCTGGCCAACTCCCCCCAGTTTCTATACTGAGCATGACACCATATGGTATGGAATAGCCCTTTGGCCAGTTTGGGTCAGCTGTCCTGCCTATGCTCCCTCCCAGCTTCTTGTGCACCTGGCAGAGCATGAGAAGCTAAAAAGTCCTTGACTAGTATAAACACTACTTAGCAACAATTGAAAATATCAATGTGTTATCAACATTATTCTCATACTAAGTTCAAAAAACAGCACTATACCAGCTAGTAGGAGGAAAATTAACTCTATCCCAGCTGAAACCAGGACAGCTCAGCTGCAGTCCACTGACTGTGGACCTCCCCTCACACACTGTGGTATATCCAGAGGTAACTCCACAACTGGCAAAGCCCATGATGATCCATGAGAAATCTGGAGGACTGACTGATCTCTAGATCCAAGAAACCTGGGAGGTCTTGGTTGAGGCCATAGGAAGCTCACACAAATTTCATTTCAGCTGCCTTCTCAAAACTGAATGGGTTCCTAACCTTACTGCTGGTTGTAGCATGCATCACAGGGTGCGTTTCCCCACAAAACGATGTCTTGTTCAAAGACTATTTAATCAGCAGGAAATTATTTTAATTTCCCATCACTGTAAAATAGGTTTTTACACAAGTTTGCAGGGGAATAATATTCTTTAAACAAGTGGCACTTTGTAATAATGTACCTTTGTGTTGACGCAGGTCTCTAATTAAAAATAGTTTGGAAGAAGCCACTGCTGTTTTCAGTGCTTTGGTAAGGAATGTGTGAGAGACAAGATAACTATTATAAGAAGTACAATAGCTCTTCTGTGAGGGCTTTTGATAACACTTAACTCTCCCTTACTGCTGCTGTGCGAGTTCTGCTGTGCTGCTTGCCATTCCAGGTAAAAGTGCTAAACATCACTCTTTTTTTCTTTTAGGGAAGAAACTTGGTTATACATTTAACAACAGGAATTTCCACAATGTCTCCCTTGGACAAGGTCAAGAGGTTGTTGCTGAACAAGCTCTAGATCTGGCTGCTAAGGAGGGTCATTGGGTCATCCTTCAGGTACAGTGTCTTTGGAAACAGTCCTGCCATTCTCCCAGGTTACCTGATGCTGATCATCTTTGCAAGGGCAGTCTGTCATTCTTATCTGGTGGGAGATGGGAGAGTGTCATCTGTGTGTCCAAAGCAGCCACCTTCTGTTTCTTGCTGCTATCTGTTGCTTTTTTTGGGCACTGATGTTTTTGTTTTCCTGCTTTTTGAGTCTTCTGTAGGGTGTGTAGTCGTAGGGAGTCCTCTGAGGGAAGGTTGTGCTACTTTTCCATGCTTTTATTTACTTTATGAATAAATAAAGAGCTTTGTTCTTAAGAGCTGTTAGACTAGTTCTTTTACTACTGCTCAAAACTTACCATGTATTTAAATGAGCAATGAGAACATGCACACCACTGTAGAAAAGGCAGAGGCTATCTACAGTGGTGCTGATTCCTTTATGCACCCCAAAGCAGGTAAATGTTTGAAGCTTTTACCACAAGTTGGCAAAATGTTTCAGAGCCTTTTAGGGTATGCTCCTTTTAGGGAGCTCTGTCATTGTGAAGTGCTCTTTGAAGACATTTACACAATGAGTGCTTGAGTTTGCTAATATGCAGAGTCAGTGATGCCAGCTCTCATTACAGGTCTTGGGATCCTCTCTGATTTCCTTGATGTGGATTTTATAAACATTTATTATTACTGAATTGTTTGAATAAAATTAGATTAAGACAAAGCTTTGAGTTCTGATCTGAGCCTATAGGCCTGATTTTGGATTTAAATTAAATGCCATTGATGTTTTGATCTTAATTTTTGCTTTTTTTGCAAACTCCCTCTAAGATAGACAATGCTAAGCTTTTCAAGCCATCTTTAATACAGATGGCTGGCAATACTGGCATCTGCCTTTGAGATGGTGAAGAAGAAAATATGCAGCTTTTTGAGACATATTCCATTCAGTAATGCAAAGTAAAGGGTTCTTTTCTACAAAGATGGTTAGAACCTGTAAAGGATCTGTTAGCAATGTCAGCTTCTGTGTCTGTTGCTTCAGTGCTAGCAGATGAGTACTATGGGCCTGAAGTATTTTTATCTCATCCATTCACATCTTCTGTGGTGGTCAAGGAAATCAGTAAGAGGTCTCAGGAGACACTGAAGGTCAAATCAGAAGGACTGCAGAAATTAGATTTATATGAAAGAATGATTTTCATGGTTGGGCTAACTGGTTTTCCAGCAACACCTGCCAAGTGTGACTATCTGTGGTGGCACAGAACAGACAGGTTCCCCTGTGAGCTTAGAGAGGAGCTTAATTCAGTGGGCTGCTAGTAGGTTTTGATGCAAACTGCAGGGGGAAAACTCAGCGGTCACAGCAGTGGCCATTAGAACAGGCTGCCTGGTGCCAGTGTTGGGTCTTGTTTTGGTTTAACCCAGCAGGCAGCTAAACACCACACAGGTGTTTGCTCTCTCCCCGCCCCCAGTGGGATGGGGGAGAGAATCGGGAAAAAAAAAGTAACATTTGTGGGTTGAGATAAAGACAGTTTAATAGGACAAAGAAATAAGGGATAATAATAATAATAATAATAGGATACACAAAATAAGTGATGCACAATACAATTGCTCACCACCTGCTGACTGATGCCCAGCAAGTCCCCAAGCAGCAGTCACTGACTCCCGGTGAACTCCCCGTAGTTTACATAATGAGCATGATGTCATATGGTATGGAATAGCCCTTTGGCCAGTTTGGGTCAGCTGTCCTTGATGTGTCACCAGCTTCTCGCTGGCAGGGCATGAGAAGCTGAAAAGTCCTTGACTAGTATAAGCACTACTTGGCAACAACTATAACATCAGTGTGTTATCAACATTATTCTCATACTAAATCCAAAACACAGCACTATGCCAGCTACTAGGAAGAAAATTAACTCTATCCCAGCCAAAACCAGGGCAGTATCCACCCCTTATTCTATACCATCTGTGTCATACCCATGTCCCACACTTTTCAACACATGCCAATTAATCGCCACCACCTTTCCTGTCTTTTGATATTTACACACAGAGATAATTCCCTTAGTCTATGGGCCATCCCTATAAAACGTTCATTGAGCTCATTTAGTCCATGACTTTGGGTTCCACCTGTCATAACAGTCTTTCAGGGCAGGAGAGGTGGTGTGTAGGGTTGGATTGTTGTATGCTGAAGCCAGTTCTGGTTCCATTATCACTGTGCTTGTCCTATTCTATCATCGCTGTGCTTCGCTCAGTTTCATCGAAGTTCATTCTTCATTAAACTCAGTGATTCTTGCTGTAATACTGTTGATATGGCATATAGCCACTATAGAAATGGTGACATACAGTATTATCTAGCAATTAACATCATACAATTTAATTCACTGGCTATTTTCACACAAAATCATATCTTCTTGAGGTACACATCAGACTTTTCCATCCTCCTGCATCATCCACCAAGTGCACC
>VZTL01003557.1:0-10292 GCA_013400535.1 Scopus umbretta | reverse complement strand
AAAAAAAAAAAAAGCTGTTTCAAATACCATGTAAACTGAATTTCTTTGTAGAAGAGCAAATAACAACATTTTAAATATTTTTGCTGAAATTTAAATTCTGGTTTTTGAGTGACCCCAAAGAATATCTGCTTTTTTGGTTTGTTTTTTTAGAATGTAAATATGTATTTAGATTAGCTTGTACCAGAAAGGCTTCTTTTCCCAATAAAACTATACAACTAAATTCTGCACATACATCTCCAATTTAATATAATGGAAGTATTCATGTTTATTAAAGAACACAGTTTAGCTTCTAGTCCAAAGTTAATTCAATAAGGAATGTACTACCTGGGTAAAGAGAGAAGGCTTGTTATTTTTAATTTTTTTTGTTGTTTAGATGTAAAGTTCATATAAATATTAGAAAACTGTGCCTTTAGTATTATGGTGAAGGAAGACAGAATGATCCTTTATGAAATCCTGCTGAAGTAAAACTATTAACAACTGTAAGTGTGGGGCAGGGTAGTGTTTCAGTGTGACCGTCTCAGTCAACTGTTTTCTTCTTCATGGCATTATCCTCCCCTTGGCCTGTCTCTAGTGCAACACACTTTTTCTCTCATGTCAGCATACACGATCACTCTCTGTGTGGGACTTTGAGATATAGCAGCCCCACAGATGCTTCTCCCTTCTCTTTGGCAGCTGTTCAAATCTGTATTAGAAATGGACAAAATACTAATGATTGATACTTGTTTTTATGAGATTCTTGCTTTCTTGTATGCGAAATGTCTATGGAAGTGATGTTATTTTGGTCAAAAATTTTTCAGTGTTGTGTGCATGATAAAGGGTTACCATAGCAATTCTGGCGACAAATGTATGCCTGTGTCTTTTTCACTGACAAGCTTTAGGGTATTTGACTGGAGTATTCTTAATTTGTGATGGCCGAGATTCTGATTCATGGTTAGACAGGCTATTACTGGCCTGTGCAGTCAACAGAGCTGGTGGGAACCATTTTAACTTTTTCGTTTCTGTTTTTTGTCAAGGCCTGAGAAAAATAGCCAGTAAGACATAGGCCATAGTTTTGAGCTGGTTTTGGATGGCAGCAGTGTATGCAAGAGATTTATTTATTCCTTCCTAGAGAACACTGTGATGGTAGGGAAAATCCTAGACCTTAGGTAAGAATTGAGTATCTGGCAGCAGGAAGGATGGGAAGGGGATTGTGTAAAGAAAATGTATTTTAGGTCCTGCTGAGTTTCCCTTTCAGTTTTGATAGTTTGGATAGCCATCTGCACTCCAAGATTTGTTAAATATGCCTCTCAGTTAGTACATGCCATTCAGTACTGGGGCGGTTGATAAGGTCAAGTGATCATGCATGTGTTTTGATGGCTGTTTAAGCGATGGGCAAGGTACATATTGTGTCCTGTTGAATAATGCTGCAAAGTGGTCTCTACCTGTCAGGCCCTTAGAGTTGGACATGCTTCTTTTGATCTGATCACCATAAATTGAGGTTTAAGCTCCATCCTCCTCATTTCCCAGGGCTCAGTATTGGCACCAGTCTTGTTTAACATCTTTATCAATGATCTGGATGTAGGGGTTGAGTGCACTCTCAGTAAGTTTGCAGATGACACCAAGCTGGGTGGGAGTGTCGATCTGCTCGAGGGTAGGAAGGCTCTGCAGAGGGATCTGGACAGGCTGGATCGATGGGCTGAGGCCANCCATCCCTGGAGGTATTCAAACAAATGTGTAGATGTGGCACTCCAGGACATGGTTTAGTAGGGATGGTGGTGATGGGTTGATGGTTGGACTAGATAATCTCAGAGGTCTTTTCCAACCTTAATGATTCTATGATTCTATGGTCTCTACCTTTCAGAGATACAATAGAACCATGAGCTTTTTCTGAAAAGATGCTTGTGGGATGTAATAAAGCTTCTTTTACTTAAAACAGGAAAACGTGAAACAAAATTATCTTTTACGGTGTATTTTTGAAGAAAAGAAGCAGTAAAAATTCAAAGATAGGTAGGAGGTGTTAGTGATCTGTTATGAATTTATACTTGTACTCAGTAATTTTGTACATGGGTGAATTTAGTGTGCACTTTCTGAAAAACATAGCAAAAAAAGAATAGGTGTTAATAAAACACTGAGTGTAAAATGGTTTAGTATTTATCTTTGATCTTAGTGTAGACATACATGGCTATGACATCAAAAACTTTCTAAATGCGTCTTTTGTCAGCATAGCAATTCTGATCTTTGAAGCCAGGAAGCCGTTATTTACTAACCAAACCAACCGATACTTTTCATTTCGGATTTCTCATGGACACAGTTAAGAGTGGGGAAATTACTGACATTCATGGGTGGTTGAAAATTCTGAAAACAGTTTTTTTAATGAGAAACTGAGTTTCTTTGACCCATTTTATCTGTATGTGAACAGGTTCTATTTTCTATTGATTCTATAAAAATAATTTTAAAAAGTCTTGAGATTTTCAACCACAGCTTTTAACATTTTTAAAGTGCTGTCTCACGAAGTTATCTGGATCTGGGTTTCAGTTTAACAGGAAAGACATCTACCGTACAGCTTGCATATAGTTGCCTAAGACATGTAGACTTCAATGTAGGCTAGACAGCAATTCAGCAGAATGGTTATTAGATTCAGTAGCTGCCTATAGTCAGAATCTATAATTAAGAGACACAAATGTATGCAACTAGTGTCATGTGAGAGGTTCCCTAGGTATCCAAGACAGCTGCCCATGACTGACAGATACAACAATGTTTCAGCACAACTCCAGCCCTTCTACATACGGCAGCCAGAGGCTAGGCTGGAGACCCTGGATCATCTCATGCAGCAACAAGTGCCAGTATGCAGGGAATGTAATTGAGCATAGGAGTTTACAATGAGCTGAAGAGGTCTTTAGGTGCCCCGAGTATTGACTCAACCTTCACTGACTACAATGAGTGTCTACACATTTCACATGTCAAAACCTACACACAAGCTTCTAGGTTTAGGCATCTTGATTTAGATCTGAATCCTGCTGCGACTGTCTCATGCCATTATGACTTCCTCACCCACTGGTGAGGAAATTCTTGCCCTTGCAAGAATTATCTCTGGATTCGATCAGCCAGTCAAAATGACTGAGTACATACATATCCTCCTGCCACAATATAAGCATCTTGATCTGAGAAGGAGGAAAAGGCAGTATTAAGAATAAAGGTAAAATGTTACTCAGAACAATGGAAATGGCACAAAGATGACCATTTCCACAGGGAGGAACTACCAAAGTTAGGATGTAAGAATCGTAAGTCTTGTAGGTCCTAGTACCTTGTAGGTGTTTTCTGTATACTCATTCAGGGCACAGAGAAGTTGATACAATTTAGGAGGAGATTTTTAGAGGTTTTTTTCTATGGTTTGCACCCCACTCCTCTTAGAACAGTGGCAAGATTTCTCTGCATTTATGCCCTTGAAACAGCACTGAATGCTGCCATCTTCATTGTAGTTCTTTGCCTACAAGTACCTCAGGGCATTTCATGTAGAGATACGAGCTCCAAAGGCTGAGAAGCTGTTTACAAGCATTAAACGAGAGACACTCTCCAAGCAACTGAAATGTGGGGTGGGGGTCCAAAGCCAGAGCAAAAAGACACGGGTAGCAGCACAAGTCAACATCAACTAGAGCGCAGCCCACAGGCTCAAGTAACAGCCTCAGGTCCTCAACACAGCTAGTTCAGAGCAAGAGTGCCACACAGAATTACAGTCTCTCTCTTCATTGACGCCCAGCAGCACAGAGGCTGAAGATACCTCTCTGTGTAGGCCACATGTCAAGAGCCTACTGTGAAACCCAAGTGCTATAGGGGGCTGGTCATTTCCAATATCACACAGACTACTTATATAATACTTTTAAATGGAGCTTGGCACTGCAAGGATACTAAGCATTCAAACTGAGTGGGATGAGGGCTTGTAACACAAACTGTCTTTCAACAGAAAACGATGATTAGAAACAAAAAAAATCTGAGGAAAATGCTTGCTTCCCATAAAGAAAATCTTAACTTAAAAAAAATTATCAGTTCAGGCAAGTCATTTGTGCTAAGATGGTCCCACAGACCAGCGTTTACTTTCCGTAATGCATCTTGAGTATGTAAAAAGGTAGTTTTTCAACTGACTTCACTAAGTTTGGCTTTGGTATTTGCTTCACCCCCTTCCTCTCCCCCCGTTGGCCTTGCTCATACACATTTCTATGCCGCACTTTAACTCAAATAATTTACATTCAGTTTTTGCTACACCTAATGTTTCCTTTCCGCTGGTCAATTTCTACCTTAGAACTGAAGTTAGATCCCTAGATTTCAACATCTTCAATTACAGCTCACAAGGAAATTTCTACTATTCTTAAATAAAGCAGAACTAATTCAAAGCAGTACATATAATTAATCAAAATAGCTAGCAGTGCAATATTTAAAATAACTGAGGGCTGCCTGGATTATAGCAACATTATTAGCATGTAATTGATGAGCAGTTGAAGCATTACATTTGCTACACATTTGCTAAGTTATTTTATCTTGCTTTAAAGTTAGGTGGCAAAGTTTCAAGCCATAGTTAGGAGATTTGCTTTATTCAGTATTATGTTGTTAACCCCACCATCTGGTCAAACAGCTGAGGGAATTCAGACAACCATATGGGGGGGGAGCATGTTTCTCTCTTGGAAATACTTGCCTTACTGAATTATACAATGGTTACCAGTTTCTATCTTATTACAGTAGGATTAAAAAAACATCAAAATACTTTGTATATAGCCTGAGTTTGGTGTGCCCTGTATTTAGACTTAACTTAGGTAGGAAAATAAGATGGCACTTACTTGAGGACCAGGCTGACCCTAAAAAACAAGAAAAAGATAAGGTTATGGAAAGTTATGACAAGGATTAACTCCTTAAATATTAGTAAATAGTTACAATATTCTCTAAAAAGGAGATAAAAAATCCAGTAACTATATTGAAGTCAGATTCTGGACTCTTAAGTCTATATTGAATTAGAATGTTTTAATTCAAACTTCATTACTCCACTTTAATTCAGACAAATTCCTTGCAATTAACTGATTCCAGAAATAAATTACAATAACACATCACTGAACATGCATTTGAGAAACTTCATACTTTAGATAGTCAGAACAATACAATTTAGAAATGATAGAAAGACCTAATTTAATCATTCTCAAGTGAGAAAGAATCCACAGATGCTAAGCTGATTTAGAAGCCAGCATTGGGTGCTTTTTCTCTATTATGGATCACTATCATGTTTCAAGGAGGCGCTAATTAATGCCTCTTGAATGAACAAAGTTTAGAAACTGGAAGAACATATTGCTGGGCAAACAACAGTCTTTTTGCCATTGCTGCAAGCACCACAATTTTAAGTATAAACCAATATTTAAACCAGCGAGTCAGCAGCAGATGAACCCTCGTCAGTCAGCCCAAGAGGCAGCTGATACATTTCCTCTCCCTTTTTTATCAACACCACCTTTGGACCACCCCTGGCCAGATGGAGAGGCACCCTCTGCACATTGAGGCAGTGTATGTATCGCTTGTTGGTGCAAGCCCTTACAGAGCAGACCTCCTATCAGTGAGGTCCCTAGCCTAGGAAAGCCAGTGAAAGTCATCAGTTATTCTAGCCCATTCATTACAAATTATTTGCATGAAGCAGGATTATATTACAAAATAGTAGAGTAGTTGTGACTGTGAACTGCAACCACCCAGACAATCAGCTCACACTGTAAGACAGAAACAAATATTTATATATTTCTCCCTATGAAGAGAGAATTTCTTAAACTCTAGGGCTAGATTAGTTTCTAGTGTTTTGTGACACTTCAGTAGTATTTCAGTTGAGTTGAAATTATGTTTCCTTTTGTTGAAAGAAACTGAGCAGTAGAAACTAAGACTTATAAGTCTTATAAGACCTCTTCACTTTAGCTAGAAGGTACTGCTACATACAGTTGAAACTTTTCCATCTGAACATCTGGAAAACCTTTTTTACTGTGAGGGTAACCAAGCACTGGCACAGGTTGCCCAGGGAGATTGTGGAGTCTCCATCCTTGGAGATATTGAGAAGCTGTCTGGACATGATACCGGGCAATGTGCTCTAGATGGCT
This sequence comes from Scopus umbretta, assembly GCA_013400535.1. Taxonomy (NCBI): domain Eukaryota; kingdom Metazoa; phylum Chordata; class Aves; order Pelecaniformes; family Scopidae; genus Scopus; species Scopus umbretta. The sequence continues at coordinate 4,200 of VZTL01003557.1, read as the reverse complement.
CTGCTTGAGCACAGAGGTTAGACCAGCTGACCTCCAGAGGTCGCTTCCAACTTCAGCCATTCTGTGATTCTGTGTGATTTTGTTTGTTTTTTTTTTGGGGGGGTAGCAGCATTTAAACTGGGAACTATTATCTACAAGAAAAGCAGCTGAAGAAAAATGCTTTTTTTAGTAACTAATAAGATTTTTGTGCTAAATTAAAAACCAGAAGAACATATTTTAATTCACATGTAAGTTTTTAAAGATTAAAAATATATATATATTAGAAAAAAAGTTACAGAGGAATCATGGTAAAATACAGAATCATTGTGACTATCTAATCCTTACACTGAAGGCAGCCTAAAGCATTCCTTGTAGATGCTGCAGTTTTGTATTAGTTGCTTACAGTAACACTGCCCTATAGAGGTTTTCAGACAAAAAAATACCGTCTGAGTTTTGCCAGTTCTAATATGAAGTAAAATTTTCTGAATTGGTCAGTTCTATGAACTTACACATCACACTGGGTTAATAAATAAAATTAGGACTCCTCAGCACTTGGGCTTTACCTCAAACTTCCCGTTAAAGCAGGTTTTAAGATATTATGTGCTATATCTGATCCTAAAATCATCAGAGATTGCTTACTGATGCAGTATCGGGACTGTATCAGTTAACTAAACTGAGACCTGTGCATGTGAACTGTTATGTACAAACTCACAATATGTTTGTCTAACAAGTATATCTGAAGCTGCAATACATTTTGACCAAATCATTAAAGACTGTCTCCAAGATAGACGTATTAAAAAAAAAAACTTAAATGAAAGTCTGAAATTACCAAAATGTTGATTTAAAGCAGTAGAAGGCAAATAAACAGAATATATATTTTTTTTAAACAAAAAGAATTGAAAACTGACACTTTTTTCTTCAATCTGACTTAGCCATATAAGATACTAATGCTCACATGGTACATGTTACATGTATGATATAAAGGACATACACACATAACACAAACATACACTGAATTGAATCATACTCCCATCTACTCTCAATCTCAAAAGCATTACCAGTTTGTCTTTTTGTTATTGTGCACTTATAATCACTCTTTTATCATATCTGCAATAGGGACAGAGAAAAGTTGGAAACTGAATTTTTATCGGACAATGTTTTTTTATCGTGACACAGAACTCTATGAGATAATGGGGAATGTAATAGTTGCATTGCTCTTAGTTTATACACTCTGTCAATACTGCAGTTATCCTGCATTTAACTGTACATGCAGATGCTGAATACAAAAGTACTCGTAACTTTTTTATCCTGTTGGCTATGAGCTCCTTGAACATGGAAGGAACTTTGCATTAGTGAAGGTAATTATTTTCTGGTTTTTTGAGTTGTTCCCAATTCTTCAATATTTTTGCATACTTTTAGATACTACCTACTAGCTAGTGCAGTTACAGTATAATTTTCCCTTCTCACTAATGATTCGGTAGGTGACACTAACCAGAGGATGCAGCAAGCACTATATTATGGAACTCATCAGCTCTGCTTACAAAGGTACAGGTAGAAAGAGGCACCACAATACTGACCTTTTTGATTGTAGAGGGTCATTGACACACAACAACAATTCAAAGTATGGGAAATGAAAAAGGGGCTGTTTATTTTGCCTTCTCTTATTTTCATATGTTGTGAAAGGGTCAGGAATACAGCTCTGAGAGTTACGTTTGTGTTTATTAAAAAACCCTCTAACATGAGTACAATCTGATATCATAATTCATTTGAGCAAGCTCAATTTCAATTAATATGGTTGTTTTCCCAAAAGGGCTCCAGGTTCACTGAAATCACTCTGGCTCACTGCGGTGTAAATGGTTCCCAATGCACGTTATTTGTGGATTAAAATGTTCTAGCTGCAAGTATTTATCTAAATTTTAGATAAAAAACAGAGTGAAAATACTCTTCAAGTCGGAAAAGTCAGCATTACTCTGTTTTCTAATGAACATCTCTTTATACAAATGTGTTACATATCTAAAATTGGCTTATTGATTGTAGCTACTAACTGACTGCTGTTCTTTGCACTCATTTACAGTTCAGTCCCAACACCAATAACTGGACAGGTGTATTTTAGTGGCTGCTGCTTTGAACCTATGGATCAGTGCCCATGTACTTGATTATCCACTACTGATTGCTGCTTTTTATTTAATTTTCTTTTAAATCTGCATGACTACAGTAGGTACAGCTGCATAATATATCATGCTTTCAGCAAAATCTTCACAACAATTTTCCATTCTATAGTCCTATTTACTGACTTAATACATTATTTTCCAGGAAAGAAAGGGGTTACTTTTGGCAGCCTATTCTAAATACCGCAACGGAAGGTCTTCTGTGGTTGATAGTTAATCCCTTCCTAGTAATTTAACTTAATATTAGCTGCTGATATGTAAATAATACTAAAAGACAAAGAAAAGATATATGGTGTAGCCACATCTAGCTGAAGTCAACAGGCAAGTTGTAAATCTACTAAAAGAGGAGATTAAAGAAAAAGCCTATTGACTGGAGGCTGCAAACATTGCAGAAAAGTTACTTAACAGTAGAAAGAGACACCAAGGAGCACAAGAAAAAAGTCTTAAGAGAAGAAAATGGAAGCTGACACTGCAAGTTAGCAAGTTGAGCTTGCAGAGGGAACAGGGCTTGTAGCAAATGAAAGGACAGAAAAGAAAAGATGTATTCAGGGTATCGAAGAAAAGGGCTGTCCTGGAAAAGGAGAAAGAGAGAGGGAGCAAAAACAGTAGCATGAGAAAGCGCAGAAGATGGATTTTCACAGCTTTTGCATGATTTTAATCTTTAAGCTTCCAGGTTAATACATCCAAATATATGGATATACAAATATATACACAAATACAAATATATTTACAAATGCATTGTATAAAATTAAAGGTTATTTTAAAATTAATTCAAGTAGCATCTCCCTAAGGAATATCTGGGATAGCATACAAATGCATTTAAAATGAGACATTGGGCTATTCACATCTAATCAGCGAACAAAATCCAGGCAAAGAAATTAAAACACAAAACCAAAAAACCCTTGGAAAAAGGAAACCGGCAAGAGCCACAGATATGTGGTCAAAAATAATATCCTGCTGTTTGAAAGGCATCACCAGACTACCCTTGTGGAGCTTTCTCTGGACAGAGCACTCAAATAGGAACATCTCTCTTCCAATCTAATCCAGGTAGACAATTATAAGAAAACAGGAGTAGCATGGCTGACCTCCATTTCCTTGGACAGACACAAAAGACTGAAGTGGCTTTTCGGCACTCTGTTAAAATCTATGCTACTGGCATTGAAATAAGTTATGCCGAAGGAAGCCAATATGTGATTAATATACATTTAAGCACAGGCAATTAAAAAAGCAAAGAGGGAATATGCGTGAGACCTAAATTACACTGGTTTTGAACAAATCACCTACCAGCTTTCCATCCATACCAATCGGACCCTGGGATAATCAAAAGTCAAAACAAAATGAAACAGTTAAATCAGAGGAACACGGAAGATGAGGAAAAATATACAGACTTGGGGAATACCGAGGGCTTTAGAAGATGAGTAACTCTATGTCAGCAGTTAAATGCAATACCTTAATGATATTTTGAGAACGAAAGCACAGAAAAGAAACAAAAGCAGCAGACCTAAGACAGAATTAATAAAAACAGCATGGTGGGAAGTAGCCAGAAAATAGCTGATGTTTAACAAAAGACAGGTTCAACACGCAATGAAGGAATTGTTAGTCTGGCAAATCACAGTGGCACAACATAACCACACATATGAAATAATGCATCTGGCTTGTGTATTTTTCTTTAAGTAACTGAGAAAACAGAGAATAAGTAGCCTATTTACTGAATGCTCTTAGCACATGTTGCAAGATTAAAAGAGCAAACAGTTAAAATCTCATATCTAATCTGTATTTAAATTAACATTATAGTAATGATAATAAGAAGAAACTTCAGCTCATGCAGTTCCCTGCAGTACTAAAGATTTCTGCCTATACTTGGGCCAAGAAGTCTTGTGCCTTTTCCTGCTTTCTTCTTTTTCCCCTTGGGAAACATGGAACTATCCTTGCTGATGATTTACAAGTTATTTCCTTCAGAGTCGAGGCTGATTCCTGTTACATGGATGCAAATTCTAGAAAGGATTTAATGTGGATGCACACTGTTGTAAGTCAGCAACTGGTTCTGTATCAA
>VZTL01003555.1:17329-32558 GCA_013400535.1 Scopus umbretta | reverse complement strand
TCATCCCTGGTGGCCATGTTTCTGCATCCAATAAGGGATGTTACAATGTTACTATGTTACCATGAAGTAACAATAAGAATGGAAACAAGTTTCATTTAAAGAGTTTTTCATCTAAGAGCAAGATACCAAAGTAAATAAAATAAGTTAATGGATAGTCATGGGTAGGCACAGAGAACAGAAAATACTAAATTAAATATACAAAGCTACTTCAGGTACTGGATGTGGAAAAGATATCTTAAATAAAACTGAAATTAAATACATAGAAAACAGCTTCATTTTTATTAGAAATATTTGTGAAAACATATCTTAAAACATGAAGATGACAGAATGCATTTTGTAGAAGAAAAACATTTATTTCAAAATTTCTATGTAAAATAGTGTTGTAAATGTAGAATCTTGGAACGATCTCTTCAAAACAATATCTGATATACCTTTATATAAAGAGCTGTTTCTTAGTCTTCCAGAATTCAGATCAACAAAAGTTAACAGTAAATTAAAGTGACCTTGTGCTGAGATTTCTGTGAAAATTTCTATGATCACGACACTGTTCATTTACAACTCTACCAATCTCATTGCAATTGTTAATTCTATATAATGAAAGTTCCATGATATATTAGAGTCTCTAGATTGCAGTGCTTACAGCAATACTGGTATTACAAGTTTATTTCTTTTATATCTGTCTGTGTAATTTTTAACTTGTGGTGACTAAATGGATAGTGGTACAATGTTCTGATAAAAAAAGCATGAGATGCTTCTTTTCTTCAAGCAAGCTTAAGCAAGTTAAAACAACTGATATGGCTATATTACATTTTTGCACAGATTTGGCAGCAACTACAAAATTATGAACAAATTTTCATGATACAAACTAGTAACTTTTAGTCACCTCCTTCAAGATACCGTCTGACAAAAAATCGGTCAGGAAATACAGTAGCATATTCTAAGTGCTGTTGCCTATAACACTTTATCATCCTGGCTTCAGACAATAAAGGATTATCCAATATGCTGCAACTGACATAAGGAGTTTTCTGGTTGACAGCTAGTCAAAATGTCAGCTGAAATTATGCACTTTCTCTTGTATTGCAAACTGTAAAGCAGTTTCAGTTTCACACACACAATGTGTTTTAGATTTGTGGCTTGCTAATATTTGAAAAATATGCTTACAATAGTACAGTGTGATGTATTGTGGTTTCAGATGCTATGTAACCTTAGTTAACCCTACATGTTCTTCTACCTTGTATGGCAATAAATCAAAAGGCAGTGTCCCTGAAAGCTTCTTCTCTTTCCCAACATAACCTTATATTTCATATATAAGCATATATCTCTCTCATATATAATATATATATTATATCTTATATATATAATAACTCTTATATCCTCCATGGCTTCTCATCCTACTCCACTTTTCTCTCTTACTTTCCTCCTCCTCCTCCTCTTCTCTTCTGCCTGATGCTACACTGCGCTTACTTTAAACTTTTGTCTCTTCTGGTCTTCTGAATCATGTAGCAGAGAATTTTTCTAGTTATATAGGGGATAGCTGCTATTGAGCACACTAATGTAAATTAGTCCTATCAAGCTTTTTGTTTTACATGAAAGACTTAGCTTTTTATCCTATCAAGTTTTACACCATTTGAAGTGTAAGGTTGAACATCATAAAAGTATATTTTGAGAACTGATTCAGTATCTGAACACTTTATACCACACATCGCCAAGAAATGAAACCTACATTTTAACTACTTTTCTGGGACTGCATGTTTGTTATGACTTAAGATGTCTATATTTTATCGGCTGATGTACTCATTCTGATGGATTAGTTATAATGGATAAGGATCTGTGTGTTTGTAAGATGTAGGCAGGGTTGGAATAATGGGACCTTGCAGATCAGAATATAGAAGTAACCTTCATGTATGAGTCCAGTGTCTTCTAGCTCAGTCACAAGACTGATGCATTGCTCTTCCAGTTACCTAGAACTGTATGCATTTTGACACTTTTTAAAGAGGAAATCACTCTTTGATCTTGATCCGTTAAGGAACAACCAGTATGCATTCATGGAGTTATATCAAGGCTTCTGTTGAGGACTGCCCCTCATATGCTGATAATTTTGTCTCCTAAAACCTCCTCTTGTCCTTCATGATCATGCCCATGAAGCCCTCACAGTGAGAAAGTGGAGAAGACTCAACTTTTCCAGTTCAATTTGTATTTTTTATATGTACTTTCTCAGCTGTTGATAACATGATGTCAAAGCAGACATCAACTTAAGGTTGAGTGGGTGTAAAGGCAATAAATCATAAACAGTTTAAGCTTCATACTTGAACAGACTTAGTGTCATTAATCATTCAGTCGAGAGACATTAACATCCAAGAGTTGAAGGAATAACCAATGCCAAGCACTGTTATGTGTGCCAGACTTGCTGGTATCCTGCAGCAGAACAAGAATCTTGGACCAGAACTACTGGTAGAATCCAACGTTTATACAGTAGTTCAAAAGTCTAATTTAGGGTGCCTAACATTATATTTGTGTATTTGGGTTTTTTGTTTGTTTGAAGAACAAAATATAGATTAGATGTACACAAGCAACAGTTAGAGAAGGTGATTGTTTGAAAGAGGGAATACAATCACTCTGGACCTGCTCACCATTCCAGCACAATATAAAATCATACTACAAAGAGAACAAGACATAAAGAAAAAAAAGGAATTGGAAATAGAAGCCTCCTTTTAGTCTGGAAGACTACTAAAATGCAGAGGATTTTCTCTGCATTTTAGCAGAGAAGGAAAATCTGAAGGATTTTTTTCAAAGATTGTTATCAAGGATATGCTAAAGACAAAAAACAGTGAAGGGAACAATGAAAAGAAACCATAGTTGAGCTCCCCATTAGCTATGGTCTGGGACATAACACCTGTTTCATGCAGGTTGAGTGTTCACTTCTTTTGATCTACCATGTATGCTGTCATACTGACATACATACCATCCAGCATAATACTACTTCCTGTGAACGACAGGGAGTTTACTGTGCCACAGTGGAGGCATACAACCAAATTAGAAAGTGACAAGTAGCTCTCTGTATCAAAGGTTAAACTGATCTCTTGTGGACCAGGACTGAATACAATAATGGTTATGCACATGTGGAAAGCCCAAATCATGTAGAGCGCAAGCTGTATGAAGGTTTTAAAGAATCAAGATCACAAAGAGACTAGAGACACAGTTGAATGAAGCCAGAAGCAGAATCAGGACTTAGAAAGTGTCTCAGTAAGTGACTGATCTGAGATAGGACAGTCAGAAACAAATATATATATATATATATATATACACACACACATATATGCAGTAAGAGGAACCAACTCAAGACAAAAAAAAGGACACTGCAAGATGGAAACAAGGACATTACTAATAGTAATAAAGCAAATAATTAGTAAAAAATCAAGAGAGGAACAAGCTACCAATGAATCAACCAGTTATTTACAGAATGCAATGGCCTAATATATGGTAATCATGGCAAAGGCGATAACTTGAGTGTGATCTATGTACTTATAAGCTCTGCTTCTCATTACTTGGCAATCACTACATAAATCAGAAAACACCAAGAACATGCTAACAGAAACACAATAAGGGAAACACAGAAAGTGTTTGAAGGAGGTACCAGAAAGTCAATCCGAGAATAAAAATCTAAATACAAGCATACAGGTTTATGTAATCAGTACCTAGGGCCTTCATTGTCTTTCCTGGTAAAAGGAGACATGATCATGAGGGAACGGTACAGTGCTGAACATAGTTTCCTGGCTCACAACTTCCTATCTTCTTTGCAACCTTCCTGTTACCCAAAAGAACTTTCTCGCTGGAACCAGTTTTTGTTCCTACTCTTTCTTTCCGTACATTTTCTTTTTTTCCTTTCTGTCTTTCAAAGCAAAGAACTGTGATGAATATTCTTGTGCTGGTAATTCCAGTTATGGAAAATTCTCTTATTTTCTGACTCCAACCTTGAACTAATAGTTCCTTTTTGAAGATGACAGTTTCCTCTTTTTCCTCTTTCAAAATATTATGACGTTACAAAGCAACACATTGGCCCCTCTGCTTAGACTCAATGAGGGCAGCTGACCTAGTCATCAGTTTCAGACTGCTACTGGTATTTTCAAGTACTGCCTTCCTCCTGAAGAGTGTCTGCCTTGTCTTCTGTAATTATAATTTTTTTTCAGAATATAGTCTGAGTAGATGCCTTGCCATGGTTTAACCCCGGTCAGCAACTAAGCACCACACAGCTGCTGGCTCACCGTCTCCCCTACCCCGGTGGGTTGGGGGAGAGAATCAGGGAAAAAAATATTGTAAAACATGTGGGTTGAGGTAAAGAAAGGTTAACAGGACAGCAGAGGAAGAGAAAGTAACAACAACAACAACAACAACAACAACAACAGAATATACAAAACAAGCGATGCCCAATGCAATTGCTCACCACCCACTGACCAATGCCCAGCCAGGCCCCGAGCAGCAATCGCTGCCCCCCAGCCAGCTCCCCCCAGTTTCTATACTGAGCGTAATGCCATATGGTATGGAATAGCCCTGTGGCCAGGTTGGGTCAGCTGTCCTGGCTGTGCCCCCTCCCAGCTTCTTGTGCCCCTGGCAGAGCATGGGAAGCTGAAAAGTCCTTGACTAGTGTAAGCACTGCTTACATTGCTAAAGCATCAGTGTGTTATCAGCATTATTCTAATCCTAAATCAAAAATGCACCTCTATGCCAGCTACTAGGAAAAAAACTAACTCTATCCCAGTTGAAACCAGGGCACCCCTGCTCTTGTTTGCATGCCTCAGGAAGATAGTAGCAGCTTGTTAAAATCATAAGCATCTGAAGCTTGGACACACGAGCCTCAATGAAAGAACTAGTACACTATTCAGGAAAGTCCAGGAAAACAGTAAACCATGACTAGAGACCTACTGTCAGAAAGTCCAGTTCTCCAAGTGATTCACCGGTAGTTAGTGGTTATTTTAGTTTTGCAGAAAAGGAACCTCAAGCCAACAGTACCCCACCAAAAAATTGTTTTTTTTCTGTCAGTTTCCTTTCATTCTCTTAAATACCATTGATATTTTAAACACATACATACTTATAATAGTTCAGAATAGCATGTGCCCATAAAGCAAATAAATTTTAATTTCAGGCTTACACAACTTCAGTCTGATCTCTTGCTTAAGTTCCCTACATTATTAAAATATACCTAGAGAGCATTTCAGGCCTTCTGTTTATATCATCATTGCTCAACACCTTTCTAGTTAATGAAAACAACCTGTGATATCTCTCTGTAAGAATATGAAAGGACAGCCCCACCAAGTCAGGCCAACAATTTAGCCTTGTCTGCTTTCCCCAAGAGCATCAGCAGATGTACTTATCGAAAAGTGTAAGAGAACAAATATAAAGTGATATGAGCCCCACTGTATCCTTTAACTGCTTTTAATAAGTAATCATCATGCTTAATAATCATGATGCACCTTTTTCCCATTAATTCCCTTTTAATTTCATTTATATTTCTGAGACTTAAGACACTCTAAATATGTGAAATATTTTATGTGAAAAAAAAATACTCTTTTTACTTTATTTTTTTCTCCTATAAATTCCATTGGGTGTGCACTGGTTCTTGCATTTGAAGAAATACTGATTATTCCTGATTCAAATTCTCTGTAACTTTCTTGATTTTGCAGACCAGTGTCACATTTCCATTTTTATTCATCTATTTTTTTCAGGCTACCCCACTTAATCTTAACTTGATCTTTACTTATCCTATACTACCAATTATCTACCTTAGCCTTCTCTCTGCCTTTTGCAGTTCCATTGTCTCTCTGTCCTTGGGTGACACTGGGAGATGGGATAATCAGAATTACATTTGATATTCAAGATGTTGGTGCATTATGGGCTTATATAAGGACAGAAGGATCTTTTTTCAGTGTACATAGAAAGCTGCATGGTGGACCCATTTTTTTTCTCACAAGATTATCTCTTTATGTCAGATAAAAGAGAGGAAATTAAATACATGGTAACTATAAAAGTAAGTTTTTACCTATTTTTTTATCAGAACTTGGGCTTTTAAAAGCAGAATTTCTTGTGAAATAGAGCTGAGGGAAGGAAGTTAATGGGAAATATAAAAACCAGTCTGGTGTTTTTACTCACAAACAAAATCTATATCATAAACAAAGTAACAGTCACTGTCCTGAATGCACCCACAAAAAAACAGGGACTGTCTGAAGAAATTCCTCCATGGGGTCCATGGCAAAAAAAGAATAGCAACATTCAGAAAAAGCTGGTTTCTTAGCTAAGAAGATATAAATTAAAGAGAGTAAAATGCATGAGAGGAATAGAACTGACAGTTGCTGCAAATCTTGCTTGTGCCAAGCTCCAGTGAATTCTCACCAAGTCCATAACTTTCAGAAAATATTTCTGTTTTCTCTAGAAGTGCATATATGAATACATAATATTCATCAATCTTATAAATTTAAATGTATAAGATGTTTGTATTAGATATTGATCAAAGACATATTGGTATATAATACCTTGCATATATAATTATTATATTATTTTGTATAAGATTTAGTCTATATTTACATAATGAATATATATGTGTTCATTTAAATGCACAACATGTTCTTGGACACTCTGGGCTAACATAGTAGGTTCTCATGTAATGCTTTGCTCATAATTTATGTGAAATGTAACAGTAAAGTTATTCTAACGATCAATGGACTGGTTTAACCCTCTATTGTTGACTGTGCGGTGGCAGCTCTGCTGCTTTCCAGCTAGTGGAAATCTCAGCTGGTGATGTTCTTCTTGATTCAGTGTGTACTTTCTCTTTGGGTATGTGGTACCAAGCTTAGTGCTGACATTTGAGTTTTCTCTGCTTCGTGCAGGAGGGAAATGAGATTAAGAAAGTTTTCACAGAGGGTTATAATGTTATGCTGGGAATGGATTTCTCTGTTCCCAAGGAAAAAGGAGCCCCAGCAATCAGGGAAGAGTCAAAAGAAACTAGCTTGACTAGAAGGTCCTAGGATGGATTTTATAAGACATTAATTGTATGTTTTCATTATTTTTGTTCATGTTTATTTGGGGTTTATGTAGAAATTGACTTTGATTGATATGATAAAGTCAGGATACGTTTTTTTCAGGATTTCCATCCAGTACTTTCAAAAGAAAGGAAGGAGGAATAAATTAGGGGAAAGATGGAAAAGGAAAGGAAAGACAAAAAGAAGGAAAGAATATTTAACAGTTTAATGGAGTACAGCTATGACATTTACCATGAAAACAATTGTTGTATATGTTGTGTGCTATAAAACCGTGCTAAACACCATGTTCTATTGTAAGTTTCAATTCTGAAGCACTTTATCTTCAAATTGTCATTGTAAATAAATAACAAAACCCTCAAAATCAATGGATAACATTGTTCAGAATGCTGGCACTTTAGTTTTTGATTAAGTTCTGAGATTTCCATCTTGATGCTGGAACAGCAAAACCCAAAAGATTTCAATTGTTTTTGGAGATATTGATTGTGTGTTTGCTTGTTTCCCCGCNGTGATACAAAAATGTATAAACAAGTAATAATCAAAACCACTGCTTAAATAGCTTCTCCCATGAACACCCCCACCTTGTAAAATATGTAGTATTTATGAACATATGGGAGATACACTTTTAAAAGTTATTGGTAGATGTTTTCAGGTTACCTGAAAAACTTATTTGTAGTTTTGTTGCTGATAAGTAATAGCCAAAGTCTTTCTTAAGCCTGCACAGATCATTAGGTAACGTGGTTAAAGCATGGCAGGGTCTGAGGCCAAAGGCACAGAAGGGAACAGTATTTATACTCGGGGCCATCGGGGTCTTTGTTTCCTTACCTCAGCAGCTCAGCATTCACAGGCTTGGGGCAGCCTTTGCAATAAACACAGCAGGAGGCTCAGACTCACCACTGTGGATTGATGTCCTGCCTTCACAGTCTCTTTAAATAACATGGATATATCAAACTCAGAAGCTTTCAGTCTTACTGTCAGCTCTTCAGTGTTTGAGATGTTATTGAAGCCTTTCTAGTACAAGTGAAAAATTACAGTGGAAGTTTAAAGTCTTTTTAGCAAATTTTTTGTGCATGTGTGTATTGAATGTCCATGTCCAGGTTTTGGCAATGGGGAGGCTGCAGTACTCTCTCTGAGGAGAGGCCAGAGTCTGCCCCGTGCCAGACACAGCTGGGTCCAGACAGGTTGAGCCAACTCCAATGAACCCACTCCAANTTTGCTCATAATTTATGTGAAATGTAACAGTAAAGTTATTCTAACGATCAATGGACTGGTTTAACCCTCTATTGTTGACTGTGCGGTGGCAGCTCTGCTGCTTTCCAGCTAGTGGAAATCTCAGCTGGTGATGTTCTTCTTGATTCAGTGTGTACTTTCTCTTTGGGTATGTGGTACCAAGCTTAGTGCTGACATTTGAGTTTTCTCTGCTTCGTGCAGGAGGGAAATGAGATTAAGAAAGTTTTCACAGAGGGTTATAATGTTATGCTGGGAATGGATTTCTCTGTTCCCAAGGAAAAAGGAGCCCCAGCAATCAGGGAAGAGTCAAAAGAAACTAGCTTGACTAGAAGGTCCTAGGATGGATTTTATAAGACATTAATTGTATGTTTTCATTATTTTTGTTCATGTTTATTTGGGGTTTATGTAGAAATTGACTTTGATTGATATGATAAAGTCAGGATACGTTTTTTTCAGGATTTCCATCCAGTACTTTCAAAAGAAAGGAAGGAGGAATAAATTAGGGGAAAGATGGAAAAGGAAAGGAAAGACAAAAAGAAGGAAAGAATATTTAACAGTTTAATGGAGTACAGCTATGACATTTACCATGAAAACAATTGTTGTATATGTTGTGTGCTATAAAACCGTGCTAAACACCATGTTCTATTGTAAGTTTCAATTCTGAAGCACTTTATCTTCAAATTGTCATTGTAAATAAATAACAAAACCCTCAAAATCAATGGATAACATTGTTCAGAATGCTGGCACTTTAGTTTTTGATTAAGTTCTGAGATTTCCATCTTGATGCTGGAACAGCAAAACCCAAAAGATTTCAATTGTTTTTGGAGATATTGATTGTGTGTTTGCTTGTTTCCCCGCCAAAAAAAAAACCCTAAAAACCAAACCAAAACAAACCAAAACAAAAAACAAACAAACAAAAAACCCCCAAAAAGACATTGACATAGTAAGTTCATTTGGAAAAGCTTTTTAACTCTTTTTTCCTGTTTTCCTCCCCCTCTTACTCTGCCCTGTCAGTCACATTCAGAAACTCCCCAAGCCCTCCTAATCAAATCTCTGTGAAAAACTAGACTTAGAAAATGCCTTAGTAAATAACTTAGAAATTAATGGAACATACCAGAAAGCAATGGAATATGCAGAAAAACTTTTACATTTAATTTATTTTATATATGTAGTATTTTTCTCCTTACCCTTCTTTTGTTTCTCCTCTTATAAGGAATTGCTGCCACTGCAAGCTCAGGAAAACAGTAGCAATAGACCAGTGGTGGGATGAAAGTATGAACTCTTGTAATACACAGCCATGAGCTTTATGTCCTGGAAAAGGAAGAGCTGCGCCTTTCCAGTAAGACCCAGTACCATCATTGTGAATGTTGTTCTCCCTGAGTCNCCAGACACAGCTGGTTCCAGACAGTTTGAGCCAACTCCAATGCACCCACTGCAAGACACTGAGCCCATCAACCAAGCTGGTGGCACCTCTATGATAACACATTTAGGAAAACACCAAAACACTAGAGAGCAGAGAGGAAAAGAAATGTGAGACAGAACACTGAAAACACCAAGGTCAGAGAAGGAGGAGGAGGATGTGCTCCAGGCACTGCAGCAGATTCCCTTGCAGCCTGAAGGAGAGACCACAGTGGAGCAGGTGTTTCCCTGCAGACCATGAAGTCCGTGGTGGACCCGGTATCCACTTTTCAGCCTGTGGAGGGCCTCATGGCAGAGCAGGTGGATATTTCCTGACAAGAACTGTGGCAGATGGAGAGCCCACTCTGGAGCAGGTTTATCCTGAAGGACTGCAGCCCATGGGAAGGACTTACACTGAAGCAGGGAAAAGTGTGAAGAAGAAGGAGCAGCAGAGATGAACAGTTAAGAACTGACTGCATCCCCATTCCATGATTCTGTGTGTGATACGTACCAACCCTGTGTTCCCTGGGAATCTCTAAATCTGGGTTCCTTCCATATGATTATTTTCCCCATTGTTGTGAATAGAGTTTTGTCATTGTTTTCAAACCTGGCTAAATATGTATAGCACAGTGGAATTTTATAAGGCACTCAAGTGAAAGAAAAGGTGTTGGGTTACTATATCCTAGTTGGATTAGCTATTCCAGTTAGAAACATGTTGACCTGTATGTGTGCATTTATATAAAACACCTATGTAAACCTGTGTAAAGAAAAACATCCAGATGTCTACTAGATCCTTCAATATGTACGATTCTGTTCTTTGTGGAATATACCACTCTTACCAGTTGTTTTGATAAAGATGAATTTCTATATGTAACTATTTTTGCTAAAATATTTTCTATGTGGATATTTCTATCGAAATAAAAAGGATTTCAGTTTTGCTTACTATTACTGTTTCTCTATTTATATCTTATATTATCTAGTATTGCAAAACACACCACAGCATACATTAATTACTAATAAAGTTTCTGTATCACAGTATATTGCATTTTGTTTTACACTTGAATATATTCCAAAGTCACGCAAAGTATCTCTTTCATTGTCCCTAATTACCTTGTGTTAGTCACATTAATATGTTGCTATAGAAACCATTGTGTTATTAAAAACCAAGTCCTCATTATTTCAGAGGTCCTCTATAGCAAAATCTGTTTGGAATGGAAGAGAAATATTAGATTTGAAACAGAAAAAAAGAAAGAATTGTCTTATACCTATAGAAAATAATTTTGTAAATGTCATGTTTCACTTTCAGAAGTGATTGGATTAGCCTAAGTTTGGTCTTTTATCTCTGTAGCTGAAATATCCTTTAAATGAACTTTGATTGATAAAAGTGAATTTGATTTATGTTTTGGTAATACTGGATAAAACAGTACTGCTGATAAAAAGAAGAAAGCAGGAAGAATTTCAGCTATATCTCTTCTAAGTAATTTTCAAAAGATAAGATACAAGCATCTGTACAGTCTGTAAAGTGCACATTTTACTAGTTAATTTGGTTCAAATAACTGAAAAGTTTGATACTTCCCATGTCCTTGTCCCTCCACATAAATTAAATATAGAAAATCTTAAAGAATTATTAAAAATATTAAAGAATGCATTTCAGAGCCTGGTTTGCACAGTATTGGTATTAAAAAATGGAGGACAAGAGCTTATTCAGCAAACAGTCACATTTCTCTACTATACACCTCTGCAAAGTCTTATAAAATTCTATTACGAGACTATCAAATTTAGTCAGTCAGTCAGTTTTGAGCCAAAGTCTTGCACTCCCTACATTTTAAACCTGTCATGCTAATACAAAACAGGCACCGGCTGTTTCTATTTTTGAAATCTTATTGTGATCACATAAATAAATAAAGCAAAAGATTGCCTTAAGCCAGGTTGTTTTTCTTTCTTGTTGTTAAAGCAACCATTTCCCTCTGATCTTCCTTTTCTTTACAGTTCTGCCATTACAACTACGTTGAGACTACGCGAAGGTGTGGAAAGGTGCACATGACTTAGTGCTTCAATGGAGGGAAATAATTTTTTTAGGAGAAGCAGCTGGCATGGTGAGCATGGGGAGTTGCCCTTTATGTGGAACAGCTGGAGTACACGGAGGTCTGCCTCCATGATGCCTCCAGGAGTCAGTCAAGAGCTTATGGATAAAGACTAGTGGGCAGACAAACATGTCACACTGTTGTAGTGAGTATCTGCTATAGACCTCTTGATCAGGAAGAAATAGATATGGCCTTCTTCAAACTGGAAGAAGCCTCACATTCACAGGGCCTGGTCCTTTACAGGGGACTTTAACTACCCTGACATCTGCTAGATGGACAGTACAGCAGGCCTCAGGTAATTTGGAAGATTTTAGACAACTTCCTGGCACACGTAACTGAAGAACTAGCAAAGAAAAAAGTGCTCTGCTGGACCTGATACTTATGAATAAGAAAGAACTATTCTAGGATGTGAAAGTCAGGGCACCCTTGGCTGTGGTAACCAGCAGATGGTGGAGTTCAGGATCCTAAAAGGATGGAGGGAAGCAAAAGAAGGACCACAGCCTAGTTATTTCAGGAGAGCAGACTTCAGACGCTTGAGACATCTGTTTGGAAGAACCCCATGTGATAAGGCCCTGGAGAGAAGAGATGTCCAGGTGAGGTAGCTTAGCCTCAGTCCCTCGGGTTGTGATGGAGAAAATCCACCTGGAATGTATTTCCAAACACATGAAGGACAAGAAGGTGATCAAGAGCAGTCAGAATGGATTTATGAAGGAGAAATCATGCTTGATCAACCTCATTGAGGTGACTGGTTTGATAAACAAGGGGAGAGCAGTACACATTATTTACCTCAACTTTAGCAAAGCTTTAGACATACTGATTTACAATATCCTGATAGAGAAGATTACATGGTATGGTTTAGCTAAGCAGACAGTGAGGTGGATTAAAAATTGGCTGAACAACCAGGTCCAGAGTGTTGTGATCAGTAGTGAAAGGTTCAGCTGGACATCAGTCACTGTTGGTATACCCCAGAGGTCAATACTGGGACCAATACTGTTGCAACTTTTCATTAATGAACTGGATGAAGGGATGGAGTGCACCCTCAGCAATTTCACAGAAAATACAGAACTGAGAGAACCGGCTGGTACACCAGGGTGTTTTTTTGTCATATGGAGCAGCAACCCCCTCAATGGGTTGGAGAAACAGGCAGAGAGGAACCTCATAAAGTTCAAAAAGGGAAAATGCAAGGTCCTGCACATGGGGAGAAATAACCAGAGGCACCAGTATACACTGAATAGAATAATATTTCTTGGATAACCTTTGGGACAGTCCCATTTAGATGAAAATAGTAAAACATTCACCAGTAAGGTAAGTGTCTTAACTGCCTTTCACAATTGTCCTCCTTGGCTTTAAGGTAGCAAAGGTCTTTGCGCATTGTGTGCACCAGTGCAACCTAAGTCCTAAAAGAAATAAGATAAAGATGTTGCCATATCCAAAATTGTTCATGCCAAACAATAGATATGGCAGGGAAGGATCTCAGATCATCCCAACAGACAATGCACATTATATAAGATGTGAAACTGACTTCATCTCATTTAGATTGGTGTTTTACTTGCTGACTAATTGCAATATATATTCTTAGCACCAGAAGCAATATTTTACTTGATAATGGTTTTCTACATACTTGGTCAGGAAGAGAGGAGAAGGAATCAACAGCAAAGTTCCACAGAAGTGGAGGAACTTAGAGATGTCCTTTCTTCCTCCTTTCCCTGTCTTCTAAATTTCTTGGACAGCTTTCCTATATGCTGTATTAGGAAAAAGTTTTATGAAGCTAGTGACAGTGAGAGATGACAAAAACATGTATTAAGCTTGGAGGCAGGCAGCAGAGCTGAGCTCAAAAGTGCAGCAAGTGGTTGCGGAAGTGGTTATCATTGTAACAGCTGATTTGATTGAACTTGATGAAATTACAACCAGTGCATCCAGTGCATTTCTGTGCAGTATGCAATCCTTAGTCATTTATTCAAGGAAGCCCATACTAAAACAGTCAGGCCACCAAAAGGAAAAAGCCTGAGCTGGAAGAGACAGACTATTAGTTTCAGGAGCTGTGCAAGACAAGCAGCCATCCTTTTTTCTTTCACTTCAGAAATTTTAAATGATGAGCTACTCAAGGATGCAGAGAGGAAACAAACAAGCTAAGAGGAAAAATGGAAGAAGGAAGAAAAAATTGGTGTACTAGAATACTGAAATTGGAAAGTATGTATTATTGTATGCTGGGCACTAAAACCTAGGAAACCCTGCAAATAAACTTATGGAACAGCTGTTCCTAATCTTAGCATTTCTGCTGCTATCCAGACTAAATTTAAAACTGCATGTTATCACACACTAAAGCATCCCCACCCATTTAAAAATATACGTTAACCTGAACGTGATGCCTCGTATTATGCAATAAAGTGTGGTCTGGAGGCAGAGAAGATGAAGTTGAAACTCTTTGCATTCTCAAAGTAAACCTTAAATCTAACCTGAATATTATCTGAGTCAACCACAAAGAGGATTTATTCTTTTATCTGTCAGTTCCTTTGGTCCTATTTTTCAGCCAAGCAAAAGTATTCCCAGAGTACCTATTTTAAAACAAGTATCTGTTTTTTACTTAAAAGGAACATTTTTTTATATACAGATATAACCAACAGTTTTGGATATCTATGTTCCTTTAAAGTCATGCAGCACTAGTTACCACAGCTCCAGGGAAACAAACAATTATTAGCTGATAACATCTCTCGGGTCAGTAATGGTTTGGGAAAAGGAATTTCCATACCCAAGCAAGCTAGCTGTGGTAATCACATATTTATGCTACTATTTTTTGATGTTCCCAGTCTTACTTCTGTCTCCATCAGATATTTCTTAGAGATATGTGAGCCTGAATAACTGCTGTTGTTGTCAAAATAATTTTTTTAACATACTAAGAAATAATTCTTGATTACTTAATGTTAATTTTTATCTCTTGCAGTATGCTCTACTGCTTAACCAGATGCAGTAAGAACACAGTTCTTCTCCTGAGAGAAGCATAACTGTCCCAAGGATATAATCCAAAACCACCAGTATCATGCTGTCACTTTAGATTCACATTGGAGGAAAAAAATGACTATGACAAGAAAATTCTTTGGGAGGGGTTAAGAATTTCAAAGACAATGCTAGCGCCTAAAAGAAGAATATGGCCTGGTCTAACACAGTTCCTATTTTTCTTTCTTTCTTTGCCAAAGCAGTGGTCCAAAATCTTTCTAAACTCACATTTACACCAGCTTTGATCAGTATCCTGGTTCAACCAAAGCAGACAACAATAATGTAACTCAAAAATTAAGAAACTTTCAGAAGTGGAAGAAAGCCATTTTTTAAAACCATTTTCTCTTGAACTTGAAACAGGGCTTCAGAATAAGGTCTCCCCATGTTTCGTGTTGTGCCCTAACACCCCAGCTGTGGATGATTCTCATTCCTGTCTGCGGGGCGACCATTTAACCGACTCCAGGACTTACAATGACCCCAGTCAGTGATACATTC
>VZTL01003555.1:0-12126 GCA_013400535.1 Scopus umbretta | reverse complement strand
TTTTTTTTTTTTTTTCAGAATTAACTGGTAAAGACAGCCTTCCTAAGACACAGCGTGTTTATATGTATGCATGTATATTTTGTGTGTGGAACATCCGTATTATACTGTCACTGAAATTTTCATCTTACTACAAACAGAAAAGCTATTATTTTTCCAGGGGCATAATTTTCAAATCTCAGTAACAACCAAAGAAAGAGTTGAATCTGGTCTTTACTTGGAACAGTGGATATAAAGCATTATTCACAGTCCTTTATATTTATATTCATATAAATATATATATACATATGTGTATATATATGTATATACATATTTGTGCATACATGTGTAAATTTATACACATATTAATCATTTACTTATAAATTTAAACCTAATGGAGAGTATAAAGCTGATCTGGTACAATTCAAAACAGTATAGAAGTACAAGCTCTTATTATCCAGGATGATGCTTTTGTAATTCACATAAATTTTGGTGCTCTATAGTTTGTTTCCACATTAACTGTAGGTTCCAGCAGCACCCTGTATAAAGCCATCTTAGCTATTGCTCCTCCACACCAGGGCTACAGAGTTGTCTATTCTCCAGCTAGTTTGATAAGGTATCTCAAAGGCAATCCTATGAAGAGGATATATATATTGGAGGGAAAGCTAGTGCCAGATGGGGGAAAGAGAAAAAGGCATAGCAACGGGAGCAGCAGGAGCAAGAATTGGCCATCCTTAAGACTAATTTTTTTTTTTTTCTTCTCATTTTTAGTATGGCAACATTTCATTTGCCAATCTTTCTGAGAAGTCTTGAGCTAAGCCTGTGTGAACTAATGGAACCAAAGTAATTTGTTTCAAATATGTTTTCATCTGTATGCATGGATTTTTTTGATTAAAATTAATTCTTATTGTCACTGACATAATGGTTATCATTAGGAATAGAACAGTAATACTATTCTGATAGTGTACAATCCTGTTGTAGTAGAAAAGCCGGTGCTTTTTTGTACAAAATATTACTTAAAACCCTAAGAAAAATATCCCTTGCAGACAACAACTAATTCCCTACTCTCTAGACAACAGGAAATGGATAGCTGAGACAGATAACCAGTATCATATAATCAGATCTTTGAAATAAGTTTTATGCTCCATTGTTACTGAATCCATAGCAATGGACAGTTGTTTTGTGGCTGAATCACAAGTGTCTTGCAAAGAGATTTAAAAAGGAACAGCAAAACAGTTCTGTGGATGTTTGCTTACATGGACAGTAAATCCTTCTAAGACATGGAAAAATGCACAGTGCTACTTCTCATGAAATGGAAAATCAAGGACAGCTTCTGTCAGAGAGGGTAAAGAGTCAATAGCTATATATTATATAAATGAGAATATGTACTGATTAGGTTATTCAAGGTCTTAAGACTAAAAATTAGGAAAAAAAAAAAGAAAAGGATATGCAGCCCAAGATAAAGAAGTCTTTTTCCTTTTCTGTCCTGTTTTCTTGATTTAAATTATGAGCTTTACCTAGACAAAAACAATTTTCTGTACAATAGTGAAACACAGTTGTGGGTATAGGTTTGTCCTGGGAAAGCCTGCTGCAGTATTAACAGCTATATTTTTAGGGAAATAGAAAGTAATTCTTAAACAGGGCTAAAATCTTGTCATACACTCTTTGGCATGCCAATATCAACAATCTATTTCTAGTTTATAGTAATTCTGAACCCAATTCCTGGGCTCACACCAAAAGTTTTAGGTGTTTTAACTCAATGTATAATTGTTCATATTGTTGGTTATTTTCTTCTACATCTTGTGTAACAAATGAAAATCTGTATATATATTCACCAAGCCAGAAGAAAGTAAAACTCCAAAGAGAAATAAATTCACATTAGAAATGACTGAGAAAGGGAAAAACAAATTACTTGGCAGGGAGGCTATAGGTATTTTTCACTTTTGTTCCCTATTTATAAAGGCAAGCTTGCCAAGTGGACAGTGTTAAAAGGGAAAGGAGGGGTAGATGTCCTTGGAGAACTGAAGAATATCTCCACAGCATGCTTTCTGCCATGTGAAATTTGCATGCAACAAGCAAGAAAATCTCATAACATGAATAGCTTTTAAAGCAGCATTTGCTGCTGGCATGTTCTGTGATGCTGAAAGTATCATATCAGCAGCTGTGATTCAAGATGCTGGTGATCTCAAAGTTTCTCAGGTTTCCATGCCTAGCAGCATAGTGGCAGTATGAGGGCAGAAAGACACTTACAATTGTTCTTGGATGCCATTTTATGCCAAGGCTTCCTGCAGGCAGTACCCCCTTGTCTTGTTGCTGTACTTCTGCCAACTCCTACATTCCCATTACAGCGCTGCAGTTTTTCTCTGTCTTTTCAAGATGTAGTGCAAGATGCAGGAGATCAGCTAGCTAGTGCGCTACATGGACATGGGAAATTTCAGATCAGGAAAGATAGCCCTGTGTCACAGATGGAAAGCATTTGTTTCTCTCCAGTTGAAGTCCCATAATGCATTTTCCCTGTACTGGTGCGTCTAGGAGGAAAAAGTGGACACTAGTACATGAAATGGTATGGTTGCAAATATTCCCCTTCCTTACTTCCTCTAGGATACTGCCCAAATTAACTTTTTTGCAGAACTGATAGTACTCCTGGAAAACTTAGAGCACAGAAGACTTTGTTTAACTCTGCTTAAATTTGGATAGTACCATGCAGAATTTTGGATTTCTGTTGGAGTCAGTGTTTATTCCTGTTTCATTTTGCTTAGAAGAAGATGTGGCTTCTTCTTCACACAACCATTTTCCATTATACTTCACCCTGGATAAATTTGTAGTAGTTCCATTTATTCCGGTTAGTGTAAGGAAGAGGAATATTCAACCTTTGGCTTAAAATTAAATTTGTTTCCTGCTATATTGAATGTCATTTTAAATTATGCAGAATTTTAGCTGAATATCAAAGGTGAATTGTCATGTTCTTAGGAAAGAAACTGTATTTTCTGTCTTATCCATAAAATATTTAATACAGTGGAGGTCAGTGATCCTAACTGCACTCTGAGGCACAATCAGAACACAAAAGCTAAATAATAATATGGGGCATGTTTAAAACCTTTCTGTAGTCACTAAAACTACTCATACTAACTTCAAGAACTCTTGCTCAGACTCTTGGTTTTCATTAGAGATGGCTAATTTTTACATTGACTTATATTCACTTAAAAGTACTGTGCATAGTGCTTCTGGCTGTTTCATAATTTTTTCTCCTGATTGATCCTGCATTTGTCTGCAAATCATATTGTATATTAATAAATAGTGATGATATGTTAACAAATGCAACTTAACCTCCTTTGGCTTCCATTTTCTCCATTGTTCAATTTGATTTAATTATATAGTTTTAAAAACAAAGTCAAGTAAAGTAATAGACCGATGTAATAATCTTTCAACAAATGTCAAAACTTAACTTGGACTGGCTTTCCTATGACTGTTTTGAATCATATATTGTGCAGATTGGCTCCAACCTTCAATCTAAATGGCTTGCTGCAGAAGATGTCCGTGTTTTAAAGTGTGCTTGATTTGCTTTTAATGCCTGCAGTTTGTTTTGTGTGACTGTTAAATCAGGCCATGAAAAAAGATTTAGCTTCCTGACATAAAACAACCTTTAAAAGAAAATGAATAGTCTAAAATGAACTCAGATCAGATCCCAGAATTTAGTTTGTCAACAGAAGAGCTTACTGTGATAAAGTTTAGCAGTATTCCACCAAAGCACCATGTATTAAAACATTTGGGATCCAAATATCCTGTTATGGTTTAACCCCAGTTGGCAACTAAGTGCCACACAGCCGCTCATTCACCTGTGTGTTGAGATAAAGGCAGTTTAATAGGACAGCAGAGAAAGAGAAAATAATTATAATAATAATAATGATAAAAGAATACACAAAACAAGCGATGCACAATGCAATTGCTCACCACCCACTGACCAATGCCCAGCCAGGCCCCGAGCAGCGATCGCTGCCCCCCGGCCAACTCCCCCCAGTTTCTATACTGAGCGTGACGCCATATGGTATGGAATAGCCCTTTGGCCAGGTTGAGTCAGCTGTCCTGGCTGTGCCCCCTCCCAGCTTCTTGTGCCCCTGGCAGAGCATGGGAAGCTGAAAAGTCCTTGACTAGGCTAAACACTACTGAGCAACAACTAAAACATCAGTGTGTTATTGGCATTGTTCTCATCCTAAGTCCAAAACACAGCACTATGGCAGCTACTAGGAAGAAAATGAATTCTGAATTAAGCTGAAACCAGGACAGATCTAATGAAAGTAAAGTAAATAGTTCTCTTGTTTACTCCAATAGAAATTCAAGCAATTTGAATGTTATGCTGACCCTGATTTAAAGACTTATGAAAATACAAAATATGGTGGGCTTTCATCTCATATGAAGCCTAAATCATAGGAGCACTCCTTTGTCTAGATGGGAGGGAACTATACAGAGAAAATATGGTTCCCCAAATCCTCTGCCCTTTTACAGTTCACCTATTGCTCATACACAGAATAAGCTTCTCAACCTTTGCTCATTATTAATATATACAGAGTGCATGACCTGTTAATGTTCTGATTTTCTCCTTTTCATCCTGAAAATCTGTTGCTTTTCTCTCTCAGTCTCCCCATGACAGAAGGTGGAAATTTATCCCCTCTATATTACTTTTTAATCTGACAGCAGAAAAAAAGAAAGAAAAAAAAAGTACACCTAACTTCCAGTTGTGTCCATTTGGAAGGCTGAGCAACGTTTTTGACATTTCTACTCTTTGTGACTGAGCAAGATTTAAGAGAAGACTATGCATGGCAAATTCTTTGATGTGAGGTCTTAATCTGTCTTGAATGTCCTCTATCTCTGGATAGCCAGTCTTTGGGGAAGACACTGACACTTTCCCAAAGGTTGCCAAGATCTGGAGATGTAGGTTTTGATATTTTCCCCGACTAGATTATGCCAGGAGAGTAGCTGGTTAGTGGGTCTTGAATTGAAAACATAATACAGATTAAAATTGTGATGTTTTGCCTAAGGAAGGAATTCATTTGGAATCATATGGTCCACAGGGGAGAACTGAGCAGAATTCAGCTCTGGCTCTCATCAATCTCCGAGTATTTTACTCTCTCCCAGGTTGAGCCCAGAATTTACTCCTTGTAAACAAAACCCAAAAGACATCTTTAGGCCAGTTGCTGTCCTAGGCAAATTAGGACAGATTAAGATTTTATTCAAACCAAATGGGATCCTGCTCTTAAATGACTTTCAGGCTCATAGCCTTAGCAAATAGCAGCACATTAATCCTCACTGCATTTCTTGCAAATGAAATGTTGCCTAAGAGATTCTGTAGATCACTTAATGCTACACAAAAGGTCTATATGAGATAAAATGAGAATTCAAGTTTCCACTACCCTCGGTACCCAGTGGGAAAACTAGAGCTTATTTTTTCTAATTCTAAATTTAGTGATATCTTTACTTGTATTATAATAATACAAATTTATAGTTTGCATTATTATAATAATTTGTATTTTATTATAATTGTTTCATTATAATAATATCAATTTATTTAAATCTAACTTTTTTACAGAAATAGTTTTTAAAATATCTGCATATCATAAAAAGAGAAGAAATAGAATTAATTAAGCATTCAACATTTCATGAAATACAATAAGACCTAA
This sequence comes from Scopus umbretta, assembly GCA_013400535.1. Classification (NCBI taxonomy): domain Eukaryota; kingdom Metazoa; phylum Chordata; class Aves; order Pelecaniformes; family Scopidae; genus Scopus; species Scopus umbretta. The sequence goes on along the minus strand of VZTL01003555.1, from coordinate 6,475 downwards.
TTTAAATTAAAATTTGATAACAAAATTTAAAAATGATATTGTATCCAAAATGTTATGTATTATCCAAATTAAACTATTTTTTGTTGTTCTTCTTTCTGATGTATGAAAGGGATTTTTTTTGCTTTTTTTTTTCTTTTTGTTCCATTTAAAGGTGTGACTAAATTAAAAATCTTAAAGTTTGCCAAGTAAAGGTAAAATAATTTTCTGTCAAGCTTAATGAATACTAATTAGACTCAATGGTTTCAATTTTTCCACATTTCAACATGTAAATTCATATTTTTAAATCAGAATTATATCTATTATAAAACGGAAAAAGTACACTGTTGAGGGTCTATAACAGGAATTCATGAATGGTTAGTTTCTGAAATCAGATTATATTGACTTGTATGGTAATCCATATAATCATTATAGAAATCTATAGAGTCACAAAAAGTGTATGCAGCCAATCCTTGCTATTAAATTGGTGGTGGGGGAACAATTAAGGAAAATTTTTAACCTTCTCAAATATGATTATCACAAGGCAAAAAAGCTATTAATAAATGTTTAGCAAGGATATATTGAGTTTAACAATAAAAAGGAGAAAATAATAAATGAAAGATAGGACTTTTCTGGGTTTTTTTAACGATGGAAAGCAAGCATTTCCCTCTTCAGTTCCCATGACCAATCCGTAGTTTATCAGGACAGTCCCCACTGATGAATGTCCTGGTTTCAGCTTAGTTCATTTTCTTTCTAGTAGCTGTTATAGTGCTGTGTTTTGGACTTAGGATGAGAACAATGCTGATAACATGCTGATGTTTTAGTTGTTGCTCAGTAGTGTTTAGTCTAGTCAAGGACTTTTCAGCTTCCCATGCTCTGCCAGGGGCACAAGAAGCTGGGAGGGGGCACAACCAGGACAGCTGACCCAAACCTGGCCACAGGGCTATTCCATACCATATGGCGTCACGCTCAGTATAGAAACTGGGGGAGTTGGCCGGGGGGCAGCGATCGCTGCTCGGGGCCTGGCTGGGCATTGGTCAGTGGGTGGTGAGCAATTGCATTGTGCATCGCTTGTTTTGTTGTTTATTATTATTATTATTATTATTATTATTATTATTATTATTATTATTATTATTATTATTATTATTATTATTATTATTATCTCTTTCTCTGCTGTCCTATTAAACTGCCTTTATCTCAACCCACGAGTTTTAGGGTTTTTTTTCAGTTCTCTCCCCCATCCCGCTGGGGCGGGGGGAGGGTGAGCGAGCGGCTGTGTGGTGCTTGGTTGCCGATAGGGGTTAAACCACAACAATGAACAAAACACAGGTTCAAATACCAAGTTTAAATAAGGCAGAGCAACAGTTGGAAGCTACATTACTTGTGTTCTAAGTCATGAACTAAACTCTGTATATCACTGTTCTGGGGTAGTGGTGCTTTGGCAAGGAGGGAGGGGCTTGGCATTACAGATGTAGCATGTTTCTTTTCATTGCTTGTCATAATTTCAGTGCAAAGCAACACCCCTGAAAACATATTATTTTCACCACAGACTTTTATTTTTCCAAATTTAATTGTTGGGTATCCATGAAGAAAATCATTATTCATATTTGAGCTGTATTAGAAATTACAGTCATTTTCAAAATCACATTTTCTAAATCTCTTAAATAGCTCTTAAATCTTTATTTAAATCTTAAATAAAATATGAAGAAGAAGAATATATGTGGTCTGTGAATCTTTTACAGAATTTCAGTATTATAGATGTTAAACCCTTCTCTAGATAGTAGCAGCATAAGCAAATCCTATGTCAGGTCCTGTAAAATTATGCAGTAATGTTCTAATGCTATTCAAAACAATTTACAAATAAAGTTATCTTCTTGGATATTTACTACATAAATGGATATTTCTTTTTACATTAGAATCAGAATAAGCTTTATCCAAAAACAATTGAATGAAATGAAGAACTGAACCTGAAGTGTGCAGTTTGTCAGATCTCTACTGGCTGCAGTGGAAGTGTGACAAACAGCAGCTCCCAGAGGACCTATCAAACACATACTCGGCCAAGTTTGTGTCACTTGTAAAATATGGGGTGAAGTACCACCTTCTTCCAAAGCTAAAAAGAAAAGGGGGCATTGTTATTATCTGAACAGAATGGATGTAAGGGGTCAGAACTCTTAGGTGGTCATTCACAGCTCTGAAGCATCATGCCATGGGACATTGTTCAAATTAAATATATAATTCAAAAAACAGTTGTATAGTTTTCCACAAAAAAAAAAAAAAAATCTTTAAAGGGCTATGAACTACCACTTCTATATCAATTCTAATTCAGGGAGTCCCTGAGATGCCTAACTCTGAAAGATAGCAGAATATCTAAGGAAGTACCACTTTATGCTTGCCTCATTGTTATAGTTTTCCTTACACACCCATTAATGGACAGTGCTGGAGACAGCATAGTGATCTAGCTTAAGACTTAGCTTCACCCTATATGAGTGTTCTTATTTTCTTATGACTCAAGAGTGCTTTCAAAGTCCTAATACATGCCCTGGACAGATTTCAGGATAGAATACAACCTTGGCATGCAGCATACTTCTGCTCGCCAGTCCCTGGTTTTCATAGAGGAGAAAGACAGAGGCAGCATCCAATAGTGCCAACCAATTCTTCTTACAGCCTGAATAGGGAAACTGAGTCCCAGCATGTGCCTCCTGGTAATGTTAGACAAAATCAGAAATAGTGCATGAAAGTTAGCCTTGCTGTAGTCACAGATCACATGGAGTCACAGAGTGGTTGAGGCTGTCATGCATGTCTGAAGAACATCTGATCCAACCTTTCTGCTCAAAGTAGTCTCAGTGAGAGCAGGTTGCTCAGGGTCATGTCCGATTGGCTTTTGAACATCTCCAAGGATGGAAACTCAGCAACCTCACTGGGCAAACCTATTTCACTGCTTGATCACTCTCACAGTAAAAAAGTTTTTTCTCATGCTTAAATGTAATTTTTTGTCTTTCAGTTTGTGCTCTTTGTCTCTGGCCTTGGCACTGGGAACTACTGAGAAGTCTGGCTCCATCTTCTTTGCTCCACTCATCAGGTTTATATACACATGGCTAAGAGACCCTGAGCCTTCTTTTACCCAGGCTGAACAATCCCAGCTCTGTCAGCCTCTCCTCACATAAAAGATGTTCCAATCCCTTAATCATCTTCATGTCCCTTTCCTGAACTCACTCCAGTATGTCCTGCTTTTCTTATACTGGAGATGTCGTTATAAGTCCCACTGGACATAGCACTTCTGATGCTGGGGAGAGGAGAAGGATCACCTCCTTCAACCTGCTTAAGGCATCCTAGGAAGCTGTTGGCCGCCTTTGTTGCCACAGCACATTGCTGGCTCCTGGTCCACTTGTCCACCAGGACCTCCACTTGCTTTTCTGCGGACTCTTTCCAGTCAGTCATTCCCAGCATGAACTGGTACCACCAGGTGCAAGATTTAACATTTTCCTTCTCTTGAACTTCAAGAGATTCCTGTTGGCTCATTTGTCCATTGAAGGCTGAGAGACATGAAAGAATCTGAATACAGATAATCTTTACAAATATAAAATAGCACATGAAGAAGATTTATTTAAGACCAAATTAAATGTGTGTGTAAGAAACCATGTATATAGGCTGTCTATTAATAAATTTAGGAAATAATAAATTTCTTCCAGAACAACCTTCCCATACAGTACTGGGAACTTAGTGAATTTTCGCCTATAGTATGATAAATATATAAGTGACATTCTGTCTTGTGCTTGTCAGAAATTACAGGAAGCTGGATATAATGATGCATTTTTATTCTTTATGTATTATGAGACCACAATTTACTTTATCTCCACTCTAGCCAAAGATACTATGCCATTTTTTTCCACCTTAGTATGCAGTCCATGTCTTTGATCTGATTTTATTCTACAGTTGTCTGATATGCATTTCCTAAGAAGCACCACAACTAACCACCGTTCTTGTGGAAAAAAGTTCAGCTAACTACAAATATGAGCCCAAATTAAAACAAAAAAAAATAAATTAGTTATCCTATTAATAATATCAGTATTGTAGTAAATGGTGTTAGTGAATCTATAAGATCAAGAAACCGTGGTTAATTTGCACCAATATCTACCATGTTGGTAGATATTCTAGCACTGATGGCAGAAAAAACGAGCAACTCACCAAAAGGATCTAAACTTTAAAACCTCCAAAGAGTGTTAGACTGCTATTTTAAAGCACTGATTCTTTATTTCATTTTCCTCATGCTTTTATCATTAGAGTCTGGAATCTGAGACAGCATGATTTTTAAGACTTTACCTGTATTAACAAATAGGTGATGACTTCAAAAATACCTAGATAGACAGATACTTCTGTAAGTTGCCATCTTGTTTTTTTTCCATGTCTTGATCAATAATTGTTCATTGGCAAGTTGATCAGACATTGTATGAAGAGGCATTCAGCTCAAAACTTTTCTGGGAGCTTGTCTACCCATGAATTTACTTTAAACCCCACGCTTTTCTGTTGTGGGAAGAATTGAGCCATGTAGTGATTTTATGCCCATGGTACAATTTAGTGTATTCTTTGTCTGATATCTGCAAGGAGATAATCCTCTTGCAACTTCTCGGTCTAGTTACTTTTCTTGTATTGGAATTATGTGTCTTATTTGGGAAATCTTGTGCTACCGGACAAAAATAGTAATCAAATATTCCTTGGAGTATATAAATTTAAAAACAACAGTGCCTGTTCTTGAAAAATCTAACTAGTGCTATTAAACATTTTTTTTCTTTACCATGAAAAGCACTGTAAGATCAAATAATTTCCTTTCAGAACATGCAGTTCAGCCAAGATAAGTTCTCCTGTTCATCATCAGCACAAAACAGCAGTGGATATGAATCACTGAATTAAATCTTATTAAATTCTAAGAGCTTTTCTTCCAATAACACTTACACTGCAATTCTTAATGCATAATCAAAAAGAAGTAGAATAATTGAATTGGTTTAGAGTGTCAGATACTTTGAAACTATCTAAACTTCACTAACACTGTCAGGATTTTGAAATTCAAGGAGTCTGGTTTCCCTTGGGATAAAAACTTTAAAAATAAGTTGGACTCCTGATTTTTTTTAAATGCATTTGTGTATGTGAAGAGTTTCCAGTGCAGAGTTTATAACTTGGTTTCAAAACAGCTTCACAAATTAAAAATCACAGAAGTATATAATGGTCCCCCAGCATTTTATATATTAAAAAAAACAGGGTCAAGTATTTTAATTTGATAATAGTATTTAATACTTTTCCAAAGAAGATTATATGAAAGAGTTGTCTGCAATAGGCAGAGAACTCAACTCCATCCTCCACAGGGTTTTTTTTCAGTTCTAAACCACTGATAAACAAAAACGTGAAAACACTGCATTTAATATTTACTGTTATCTCTTTTTTTTCTTTGCAATAGATCACTTTACTGAGTGGACTACACCAAACCATTATTTGGTATCTTCTGAAGAGGTCAGGAAGAGATCCAAAAAACATGTATACAAAATACAAAGTAATTGGGATCTACGCATGAAAGTCTAAAAAGCTGATCAGCAGCTCCCAACTAACTACTTAGGTGCCCAACAGTCCACAGGAAACTCATGTTGTGCCAGGAAAAATATTAATGTCCAAAGTCTGGCAACGTACATACTTAGAGGCTCTGCTATCTTGGCTGAACGAAGCAGCTCAGGACCCCATTCAGCCTTAAGTTGTTTATGATTCACAAAACTGGTGTCACTGGACTTCAGGTCCCAAGGGAGCTGAACTGATATGTACATCCTTTGCAGGTTTAATACTCTCTGACAGAATAAATCACAGTCACAAAGATTTTCATTAAAAACACACCCCTGGAGGAACAGTTGCTGCCTACCTATTCAATAGTATCTTAGAGGTTAGCACAGATGGCCACAAAGAGCATGGTCCAGGTTCTTTGCTGTCTTTAACCTACAAAGATAAAGCATTCACTTCAGAGATCTGCTGTAACCATCATGTGGTTTACAAAACTGGAAGAGAGATACTTCCCATGTTCCCACTGAAGCTGTGCCACTCTCCAGTTAAATGTGTAATTAAAATTCAATAACTTTAAGGGAAGGATGTATGACTTTGAAGCCTAGAGAGTACTGTTTTTCTTTGTGAGCTTCTATCAACAGAAAGAGCAGTCACTGGGTCTTTTTTGGGCCCTGAGCTTCAAGTTCCACACATCCAGATTCAACTATGTTATCATTGCTGAGCAACTTTCAGCTTTTAGGCATTAAACTAGAAAATAACGGATTAAAAATAGTAACTTGTAGTAACTAATGACAAGTAAGAATGTGCTTTTGAAAAATTGATACCTTTAACAGGGAAGTTCTTGTTCAAAAATCAGCAGAAAACTAATATATAGTAATAACAGAGGTAAAAACTCTGATGCACTATTTCTTAATGCATTTCTTAACTGGGAAAATCCGTGTACTGGTTTTGGCTGGGATGG
>VZTL01003554.1:0-10274 GCA_013400535.1 Scopus umbretta | reverse complement strand
TTTTTTACTAAAACAGGTGGGTTCATTGCCCCCATTTCATAGATGAAGAAAGTATTGCACAGGGAAGCAAAGGAAGGAAAATAAAGCACACAGTAAATTAATTAATTCCCAGCCCCCAGCCCCTCTGCTACCAAAACTATGGTTCTTGTCACACCATGGTGTGTCACATTGGGCAACAGAATTTAAACTGAGCATAGGGAGGGTTGGACTAGTTAGAAAGAAAAACATTTTCTTCCTGAGGACATTCAAGCAGTGGCATGGGTTTCCCAGGCAGGCTGCGCCATCCCCTACCTTGCAGGTTTTCAAAATCCAACCTAAGGTATCCTCTGATCCCTGTGGTCAGAGGACAACCATAGAAGTCTTCAGAGGGAAGACAAAGATTAAAGAATCTTTAAGCCAGTTATTTTACATTTTGTAACACTGGACAGAACCGTTGTGATCTGCCCAAATCTTCTATTTTTGCTGGTGATTATTGCTGGGGGTGGATTTTGCAAATCTTTGTGTGTAGATTACCGTTAACTTGTGAGCCAGCAGTCCTGAGCAATCATATTTGAGAAACAATATTTGCAAGCGCTCTGCAGAAGCAGTGACAAGTAACTAAAAAAACCCAACCAACAAAACCCAAAAAACCCTTATCAAAATGATCCACAGGAAAACTAGAAGACAGTTCTTCACTCTGTTTAAGATGATTAGTGTGCTTCACAGAGTAAAAGAGAAGGAAAAAAGAATAGTATATTATCTCCTTAAAAATGCTGAATGACACTTTTACTTTTCATGTCTCGTTTCTTAATATATTCCACAGTCATATTTTCTAACTACTTTTAAATAGCATTCTGTATGAAATAGCAGATAATAAAAAAAGATATTTTCAAATAATAGAAGTTTATTTTTGTGGTAATTCTGAGAAACACAAAGACAATGAAACGTCATTAAGGGAAAACTACCAAAGAAGAGAGTACAGGAGATGCAATTAAATTTCCAGTCTCTGCCAAAATTTGTAGAACGTAAAAAAGAAAGACTTTTCATCTTTACTCTTCCCTTTAAAAATCAAATATTCTAGTCACTTCAAATATTCCCCTTTCAAACTCCAGTACAAGTGTTGCCATCAGTACCGCTTCCATTTCTAGCACTGCATGATTTTTTCAGAGATGAAGGGAGACAATACACCTCAGCTTTTGCCAATATGCCTGGCCCAAAACTCCCAATGAGGGGATTCACTTCAAATTCCCTCCGTCTTGCTATAAATAGTGTGCCTGTAAGAGGAGATGGCAGAGGGACCAACTAGAACCAGTATTTCTCAATAAATAATTTACTTCTGTTCCTATTTCCTTTCACCCACCATGTGTCTGCCTTGTCTCTTAAACTAAGCTGTTTAGATCAGGGACATTCTTACACTATGCAGTAACATGCAACACAACACAATACCATTTGAATCCCATTTGGGACATATACCTGCCACAGCTAGACACCAAAAAAAAAAAAAGAAAAAGAAGGGGAAAAAAAAAAAATCAGCTGTACAATCACATTTATAGAGAAAAAATAGGCTGATGAAAGGGAAGCTTTCTCACGATACAGGCAGTTTTGCAATGGTAAACACAGAAATTTCTATCAGATCATAAGCCATTTCCCTCTTGGTTGGCTACACTGCATAAACAGAGGACCTCCTGCACTTTGTCATTTTTAGGCATTCTGCTCAGGACCTCACAGAAGAAATGCCCAAGTTTGATGAGGCTTCACAAGTATTGTAACCAAACTTTGCTTCAGTGAAGCTGTATGAACCAGATAGGAAACAAGCTCAGCAGTGCAATGGGAAAGGCTTTGATGCCTTTGGATGCTACAGCCTGAGGCTACTTATTACAACACATGGGAGAAGGAATGGAAAAGGGAGAAATACCTGAGAGTAGGATTCAGGTAGCAAGAAAGATGGTAATTGCTTTGAACTAACGTTAGGAAATTCTGAGGAGAAGGATGATGCCTCACTCAGGTTTTGGTTTTACTTCCACAAGAAATTTCCAGCTATGTGCCTGCTCACAGACTTCAGCCCTTTGCATCAAAAGTGAAGCAGCCAAAAAGTGTTTGTGGCTCTTCCTACCCATACTTGTCAGAAATACTTCTGCATTCATTGGAAGGAGACATGCTGTTTTCTCCAGATGAGTGCTCTAAACAGCAGCACTGTAGGGTCTTTCCTTCCCTTTCCTTCTGGCCTAATTAATACACATTTACCCAAGCACTCTCTCTCCTGGTTATTAAGCAAGTCATGAATACAGAGAGGGCAGGCCCAACACCACCACAGCCAGCCCAGATCTGCAGACTTATTAGCTACTACAGGCACTGTGTGAACATAGGTAAGCTGCTTGCAGGTGTTTACCCAAGTCAGTAAGACCTCTGAACCTAACTCAAGGCATGGCAGAGGCAGCTCCAGTACCTTTGCATTGCCTTCCAGTAACTAGATCACCATCACATGCAGGATGAAGCAGACAGATTTTACATAGAGCAAGCCCAGATCTGGGCTGTCTGCCCTTCAGATGAAGCTAAACATTCTTGCTGGACCTGTGCCGTCCATTGCAGAGTAATTTTGGTGGAATAAAGCACCAGTACACTCATCAGTGCCTGAATTACCTATGATTCTCTAGGTTATTTTTGCCCTCCATTTTTCCAGATGTTGGAGATCTGCCTGTGTTAGACATCATACACAGTGAAAGAGCTTCTCCAGAAGAAATTAAGAAAAGCCTTCCTGAAATTTTCTTCTCATTTTAGAAGCTAGGGTTTTCTTATGGTTGGGAGAGCTGGGTTCAAATCACTGCTCCAAGATTGGGTGATCAAGGATTTTAGCCAGTCTTTCATATCCTAAATGAGTGCTCCAGCAGAAGACAGCAGCTATCCCAGTGGTTAGACAATCCATGCTCCTCAACATGCAAGTATATTTCCTGACAGGCACAGCCAGAGAATATCTCCCAGACTACACCATGGGTGATGCAGTAAAAAGAAAAAGTTTTCTGAGACCCTTCAGATGTAAGCACGGAGCTGCCGGCCACCACAAGAACAGGGGTTGTCCTCATCATGCTGAGCAAATGGCTAGGAAATTACATTCCTTCAGGATTTGCTGGCAATGAAGTAAGGCAAAAAATTCAAAGTATCTGAATTATGGATACAAGGCACCTCACTGCTTTCTTCAGACATGAAAGTCTACTTTGTAGTTAGGTTTCAGCAATTAAGATTGTTATGAATGTGTAGCAAACTAACTTTTAGGAAAGAAGTTTATAAGTATGATCATAGGAGTAGGGTTACTGAACAGCCAAGCTCTTAGTCCAGCTCTGATTTGCACTGCCTCTGCAGTTGTCTAGTTCTTATCTGTGATTTATCTGCCTCCAGTTTCTTCGTCTGCAAAGGGGAGGTAGTACAGAGGTGCAGGAAAATCAGTACTCGGTTAGTACTTGTGAAGCTTTTGCTGAAAAAGGACCACTTGCTGTTTCCCAAAATATACACCAGTGTCGGGTCTGACCTGAAGTTGTGCCATCAATGCATGTGCAAAAAACTAAGTAACTGTGAAGAAATGGTGTGGCTTTACTCAGTTGGTGACCACCTGAGCTCAGATTTGTGCAGTCAACCCACCTAAATGCACAGAGGAGAACACTCCATGTTGTGGAGATCTTCACCAGGTTTCCAGAAGATAATGAACTTACACACAACTGGAACCTGTTCAGGATAAGACCAGCACGATGGTTCCAGAGATTGAAGCACTTGCCCTGTGAGGAAAGGCTGAGGAAAACAGAATTGCCCAGGCTGGAGAAGAGAAGGCTTTGGTGGGATATAACAGCAGCCCTCCAATACCTGAATTGCATGACAGCTTTTGTTAACCACCTTTCTAACCCCGTCAGTTAAGACTCACTGCTTGTCTAATGTCCAGAGGCAACATTTCACAGAGAAGCAGTGAGATACCGATCCACATGAACCTCCCTCACCACTTAATAAGAAAAGACATCATACCTTCAGGTGTGATGGGGAGAGGTGGAGGTGCCTGTCTTGATCAGCAGCTTCACAATGGCAAAGAGAAGTGGAAGCACAGAACAAACAAACAGGGCCTCTCACCGAACTTCAGCCTCTCCCCCATAACAGCAAGCACCAAAGAGTCTCTTCCTAAGCATGGGCGGAAGGAGGGGGAATGGGGGATGGCGTTCCTGCCTGTATCATACAGACATGAAAAGAAACAAATCCTTGTGATTTGCTACAGAGATTTGACTTCACAGATGTCTCCTCAGTTGGAGGCAAAGAAAAAGAAAAAAAAAACAAAAACAACTCTTCAAGTCATCAGCTTGCACACATCTTATTATAGCAGCCTCTCCACTGAAATTCATGCATACTGATGACAATGCTGGTACACACACATGTCATCTGAGCTGTTTATAGCCACTCTTTCATTTAATGCATCTCATCTGCCAGGTTTTTTTTTCAGGTTTTGTCTGCTTTACCATGTTATCGTTTAAGTCTTTATCTATAAATCAAACTGATATATAAACCACTTTGTCATCTTTTGTTTTGCAACAGATGTACAGTAAGCAGAGACTGCTTCTGAATAGGAAAAAATGAGAACACAAACACAGGCTGGGATATGCACAGAAATTTAAAAAAAAAAAAGGTAGGTTTTCGTACTGATAACCAATGGCACAGAAGGATGTTTATGAAAAGAATATGAGAGAGGTGAAAAAATGAGATGATGACACTCTTTAGATGCAAATGTGATTTCTTCCTCTCTGTAATCAGGCCAAGGATAGCAATCTGAGGGAGTGTTGTGTGGAAGAATTAGGGCTGAACTACTTGCAGGAGGCTCCTAGGACACAGACACTGAAGCGACAATTCAGTTGCACGGAAAAAGAACCTATGGTAGATTCCTGTTATGTTAATGAACTTTCATTGACAATCTTTGATCTTTGCCAATGCACTCTGACCACTCCAACCCCCTATCATGACTCCTGTGACACCATTACTACTGCGAAGACTGTAAGCTGGAGCTTTTGTTCTCTAATCACTGACAAAAAATATACAACTTAACCACTGTCCAGTTCAGAAGGCTTTAGAAAGTCTAACATTTTGCTTATTGAAGGCATTTTCTGCACAGTACAGGATGCCATTTTTCTAGGTTTGTTTGCATTCTTGACACTATTAATTGCATTTATTAGTAGTACTCCTCTTCTGGAGGCTTCTTTCACCCTGGAGAGTTGAGATGATCCAAAACATGAAACACAGATTTCTCCCAGCAAATGGGCAGATGATAAGGTGCAGTGCTGTAGACAAAGACCTACAGTCCAGTCCATCCGGCTTTGACACGGACGATGTTCAAAGCAAGGGCACACCACACAAGGTCAGATATCTCAGTAGATGGCTTGCATGAGCCAATGTATCCCATACATCCTTGTTTCTAAAACATCTTAAGCATTAGACATGATGTTTAACATCACATCCAGCATTTCTATTAGCCTGAAGTGTAGTTCTCATTATTCTTATTACCCACATAAACATCCAAACATCTGACACTTCCTTAATCTCTTGGTCCCAAGAGACTGCTGTCTTGAGAACAAACTTCTCCATGAGGTTTCAAGTACCTGGGGTTTTGGTGAATATGGGGAAAAAATAAAATATGAAAAGGACCCTTAATCAGTTAAACTTTTAGCTAACCAGATTTAAATATTGATCAAATGTGAAGACTGAAAAAGTTAATAATTACTTTCTCAATAATATAATTTGTAGTGTAATTTTGGAAATGCCTTCAAAAAATGTTGGAGAAAGACTTTAGACATCATTTTCTTTTTCATAAAACCCAAATACACTTGTAGGAACCATCTCCTACCTAAGCAATGACCTTAGTATTGGTAAAAGCAGGTTTTGGAAAACTCAGGAATTACTCTATACCACAAATTAAATCTTTATATCACAAACACTGATCAAAAAATCAAAAGCAGACCAAATATTTTGGGAGGGGAAAAAAAGAAAAGAAGAAAAAAAAGATACGTCTATAGCAACACGTAAATTACAAAAGCAAATAGCTATAATTAGCAATTTTCAGCTGTAACTCCAGCAATATCCTTGACAACAAATAGTATAGTCAGCAAAAATCAGAAGTGCTAAGTAATTTATCAGCTTTATCAAACTCTAGTATATTACTTAAAATAGAAAGTAGCATATGCATTATTATTTTTACTTTCATGCCTCATCCAAGTTCTAGTCTTCTCTAAGACTATGTGCCAGCCATCAGAAATTTCCAGAAGGCTCTAAATCTGCACAGAAGATTTGGGCCAGATAAGAAAATCATGATAAATGTACAAGATATGACATACAATCAGATCTCCAGTACTGACAAACTTTAATTATGCCACAACTGTGTGACAACTGTTGTTAGGCAAATTCCAATATTACAAAACTTCCTTTTAACAAAGCCATGGTGGTGACCATCAGTTTAAGCAGGCTTTAAGACTCCAACTTCTAAAAAGTTCTGTGTGTCTGAAGTGTGAACTTTTTTATCAAATCTAAAGTTACCAAGAACTGTTATTCCCATCTTGCAAAAATTTGTACTGAGGCCATAAGATCACTAGAAAAAAACCACCCAATTCCTTGTCTCCCAGTCTCCATCTGATAGTTACCACTGTAACTCTTACAAGACCTAAGTTAGATAATTAATTCATCTGCTGATGCCTTTTCCTCCTCTATACAGGAAACAATTTAACTACAGATCTTTGAAAGAACATAAGACAGCTTGAAGTTTTCCACAAAGCAGATCAAACCAAACAAACAATACCCCACACTTCCTTCTATAACAATCAGCTTCACAGCTAAGACGCTTGCCTTTCCTATGGGAAAATTATATTCATGTTTGTGTTCCCTTTCAGCCCAGGAACTATAAAGGAAATTCTCTATGTCTGACATATGGACTGCGACCGGTGGGGCAAATGACAGAATTACAGCTACAGTTTTATATTTTAGCCCCAAAATAAAATCCAGTTAGCAAGCTCAAAAATTTGGGGGGTAGGAGGGGGGAAGGTGCCCATATTTGATAAAAATTAGTCTTGGATCTGAAAATGTCATTCCCAACTAAAGTTGAATCAGTTGGCATGGTTTCACCAAAAGTCTGAGCTTTGACTGTATTCCCGAACAAAAACTTGTCTTCTCTAAGAAACCCTCACCACACCTAAATTATTTCTGGTCAAATGTTGGCAGGTGGGTTGGTTGGTTTGTTGTGGGTTTTTTTTAAACTTAGAATTAAATCAAGAACATTCTAAGAAGTCTACAAAGTAAATAGGTATAAAGCAATGGCAGAAACAGATTGCTGAATATTGCTGTCAAATGTTACATCACTGCCTTCTCCCAAGACTATACGAGGAATCTGATGGTACATTTGGATATTACTGGATTCTGATAGCAAGCTGGTGCTGAAAAAACTGTCTTACAGAGATGTGCTCATTTAAGTATTTTTTACTGAATATTTAAGAATAATAAATCTAATCTAGACTTATAATGCAGGTTTAAAATCCAATCTTAAGATAGTCCACCAGGCACAGGAAGGTAAGTACTTATCTGTCTGCATTTCTTTCTTTCACATGAACAGGATTTCTTTCAGCACCTACCACAGTGTTCTGGCCAGCTTCAAAACCTACAGAGATTCTGCGCAGCCAGCTCATTGTTGCCCATGTGGGCAAGTAAAGAATTCAATCAGTTATCTTAATTTCCTTGCTTTTTCAAACAGTCTTACAACTGTATGACTGCAGTTTGGTAGGTTTTTCCTCTATAATTAGTTTAAAAGCCTTCAGATATCCTTTAAATTAAAAAATTGTGTTCTTGATAGATAAAGCATTCTGAGGTTTTTGAGGTCTCACACTATATCAATCTAACCAGAAGCAGAAGCATTTTTGGGGGGTAATTTGCCTCTTCCCTAATTCATTTTAAAATCATTAGTATGCAAGGGAAAAAAAATTAAAGATTGTTTAAATGTTAATATCTGTAAAGTTATGTTTAGTTTTAATCACTTAACACACTGTACCTAAAGCAAAAGATAATCCAGTTCTGAATACTGAGAATATTTTATTTTTAATTTATTTACAGCCATTTATGACAACATCAGCACCACAAAAGGCAGAAGCTATTTTTAACATATGGTACTGCAACTGGGGATGAGATTCTGATTCTGAATTAAGCAATGGAAATGTTTTTCAATCCCAGTAATACTATAGACAAACCAGCATTTATTATAAATCTATTTCTCTGGACGAAGCATTATTTATCCTAAAACCCCCAACACCATGTAAAATTTTGTAGTCCGACTGGTCATATGCTATTTTGCAGAACAAAAAGCCAATGATTCTAGTCTTGCAGTCAAACCAATTTCTGAATAGTAATCAACAGGTTTGGGGGCTTGCATATGTTAGTAATGATTCAACAGTTCTAACACCATTTGGTGCTTGCCTCCTATTAATCAAGCTCTCAGGTAATATTTTCAGACACTCTAGACATGATTCAGATTTTGAATAAAAGCATCTGTCTCTGAGAGCCCAATTCAACAAATGAATCATCACTATAATTTTGCCCCAAGTATTAATTTGTGTTCTCCTGAGTGTTTTAAACGCAAAACACTTGCCTCCCAAAATGGAGGCCAAGTTGAATATTCAAGACTCGGGACATGTTTTAGATCTTGCTAGAGAACTAGCTGTGAGCCCATGGCGAGGAGGCATAGATGGGAGAAATAGCCAGCACGGTAGGAAATCAGGACTCTAGTGCTTGCAGCTATTCAAGCCTGGTATGCAGCAGCAGTCACTGCTATACCAACCACCATCACTGATCTGAATGAGAAAATAGGAGCACTCGGGAACAAGGGAGAAAATGAGAGAGAAAGGGAGGAAGAGCAACTAGCCTAATAATTACTTGATTACAGAGAGGAAAAATATCACTTAAGAAACAAGTTGTCTTCACTAAACTAAGAAACAGAAGCCCACTAGTCTCTGTAGGATTCAATTAAAATATTTCAAGCTTTGCTTTCAGACACTGTGAGATGCATGCTGGTAACAGGCTCTTGCTGGACTTTGCTACTTCTGGAAATTGCATCCAAGCCATGCAATACATGATACTTTTCCTGAGAAGAATGCTTTCTTTTATTTTATTTTCTCAAATCTCCAGAGCACAAGTCAATTAAGACACAATAGCAAGCTTCTCAAACTGAGAGGTCATACTGTAGGGCAACTTACTCCACAGTAGAACAGATAATCATGTTAAGTACTTTGCAAAGCCTCAAAACAGGCTTATCTGGCTATCTGAAGATCAATACTAATGTGCCCACCCTCCAGCCAAGCTAAGCATGATTCACTGGAATGTTTTTACCGTGCAAAAATGAAAGGAAAACTTTGTTAGGCTGAAAGGTTTCATTTAGGGACACAGCTTTCACAGCAGTACAGACAAAGTGCAGAAATACTACCTTGTATATATCTCACTCTCTATAGTTATTAACCTCTTTGGAAGCTGTACGTATTGGTGTTTTAAATAAAAGACTCGCAGAGGAACATCAGACTGAGGTTTCTACTTCTTTTCCCCCAGGTCTGCCTTACTTCTATAGGTTTTGTAGCCAATTTTGCCCTTGATTACTTATGCATAACTCTCACTGAAATCAACCAACAGATTTTGCATATATATATATATGGCCCAGGGCAAGAGGAAAGGCATTAGTGTTGGATTTTCAGAAGTATGCAGTACTGACTCCTTTTCTCCCATTGAAGTCAAAGGGAATTTTACCACTGTATTCCAGTAAGAAGCACAGATAAATCAATCATGAATGCTTAGAAAAATCTCACCCCTAATTTGCATATATTGCTGGTAGCATAATCTCAGTATCCCAAACAGGGCAAGGAGACAAAAGTCTTGGGCCTGCTGTCCATTCAAGATACAACTTCTGCAGAAAAATACTGCACCAGTAAAGAAAGGCAGCAGTTGAACATAAGCATCAAATGTGCAGAGGAGAGGGGCAAGCCTTAGTTCACACAGATTTTCCAATGCATTTTGACTGACAATCCACGTAATCATTTAAAGGAATACTAAACTTCACCATATTTTTCAATATCCTCTTTTTCTCAGACAAGGGGTTATGCACTAATTCATGCAGACACAACTACCTCACACCTTCCCAAGATCTGCATGTCAGTGTGCAACGACAAGCATAATTGCTGTGCCTCCGTATACCCTAAGCTAATCTCAAAAAAAAAGCAATGACCCAGTTTCGCACTTCATGTTCTTCAGTATTT
>VZTL01003553.1:4342-20582 GCA_013400535.1 Scopus umbretta | reverse complement strand
TTCTTCCCGATTTCGGTGACACCACCTTTTCCTGGAAAAGATAAATGATGCCTACTGCCACAGGTTTTCCAAGATGTTTTGCCTGGGCAGTGTGTCGGTGGCACCTTCCACTCATCCCTCCTGTCTTCTGGCATACAACAGTGTGAGAATGGAAATCCCTCTCTGTAAACTGGGTTTAGTTCCAGAGCAGGACAAGTGCAGCAGATACAATTCTGCTTACTCTCGTGTCCATTTCATGTCCTTTCATTTGGTTTTGTGTGGATTTGGTTCCTATTTCTTCTAAAAAGATGTGTTTCTCTGCCGTGTTACCAGTCTACTCCCTATTCTATATAGGTTTCTTATTCTCACTGCTTTTTTTTGGGACTTTGTATTGAATTTCCTTCTGCTCGTCTTTTTGGTTTTTATATGCTTCACATTTGTAAGCAATTTTGTCTTGAGACCTTAAAACTGTGCTTTGGTCTTTATAGTTCTGATAGCCTGATAAGTCAAGTGAGAAGTCAAGTAAGTTTGTTGTCACAAAAGGGTAGATGTTTCTGTAGTTGACCTTACCCACACTTTTCCTTAAAGGAATTTTTTTAGTAATAACTATACCTCAGCAGAGAGCTAATAATCACCCCCCATTTTAAAACAGCACAGGTAAACTAATGGGGAAAGGTCTGAGTGTCTTGGGCTTTGAGTGGCTGTATTTGAAAATAATAATTAAGAAATTTGATAGGCAAAGTCTACAACTTTGACTATGGTGAATTCTTTCCCAGATCAGGGAATACAGGAACTTTGATGCCCTCTTCTCCCCTCTGTGTGTGGTATGTGTTGTCCTTCCAGAAAGATGTTGAAGAAGCAGCACTGCAGTAGGTGAAGGTGTAACCTACTGCATTTATTTCAGTAATCTGCTTTCATCATTCATCTGTGTGTAACCATTTTACTTTCTAAACTAAGTGCTTACATATTTTTCATTTTATAAAGCCTGTAATGGTTGAAGTTACATGTAGCTCTATAGCTGCAAATTAATATGAGCCGCAATGGAGGAAAATAAATTTTAATAGGATAACGTAGCAGCTGTAAGTTTGCAGTGAGGTAATTTAAACCATCCACTCTTACCAGTCTGCCTTGAGCATTAGCAAGAAATATCTTAAGTGAGATGTGGTTCATTCTGGTTGTAATTCCAGTGGTAATTTTTTAATGGTTAAAACTTATCAGTCTACAGCTTCTTCCCTTCCCCCCATCATATGTCTTCAATTGAAGGGGATTTTCAGTGACATCTGCATTAGGTTGGACTGGTGTTCCTGACCGAGAGGTAATAAATACTAGATCCCCTGTGATGCTCAGTGAAAACTCAGAATCATATCTGTACAAAATTTGATGAGTTTCTTAAACTCAATGCTGCCAAGGCCTGCTGTGTGCATTAAAGCAGGTAATTTGCTGCCAGAATGGGTATTATCTGTATCTCAGGTTAGAAACAATTATTAACCAAATAATAGTTCTCTTTCTATCAAATGAGAACATGTTGGCAGAATGAATGGCTGCTTCCTGAGGGAGAAGTTGAAAGGGAAGGGATTGAAGCAGTGAATTTGACTTTTGGGTTGGGTGGTGGTTTTTTTGTTGTTGTTGTTGGGAAAGAAAGAACAAGGACAAAGAAGTATGAGTTACTTTTTAACAAAGCATCTGGAATGACCAAGGGGCAGAGTCAGACAGTGTGAATATTTTGGTTGCCAAGACAGAACAACCTGCCACAAGATTGCTGTAGCGAAGAAGGCAAAAAATGTAGATCAGGAAGACTGAGCTGCAGAAGTGAAGTCTTGTGGTTTCTAACCATTAAGGCACTGAACAAAACCCAAAGAGACTTCAGGATGAGTTAGGCTTTAACAAAGAGAACTGCAGTTATTCATAGGAATTTATTGGTACACATGCAGCTGCGTGTCCAGAGGGAAGGCGGCAGCTCTCGGTAGGTATGGAAATATTGCTAGAGAGCTGTGTCGCAAATTGTCTAAGAAGCAGGGTTGTTCCAGCTACAGCTGCCTGGTAATTTGCATGATATGTTTAGTTAGGATTTTCATTAAGTCACATCCAAGTCCCTGAATAAACCCATCCCTAGAAGAGGAAACTGAATGTTTGTGGAGGGGGTAGTGAGCCAGAATCTTCATCCCTCTTATATTGTTCACTGTGCAGGAACAGGAATAAAAAATGACATAGTCTTGCTCAGTGCATTAGTACTGTCATCAGATCTTAAGGTTTGTTCAGCTACACTGGTTTTCAGAAGGCTGTTCTACAAATAACAGTCAAATGTACATACAATAATTCTTCCTTTCTTGATGTAAGTGCGACAACATGGAGGGATTTTATGAGCTCTGTGCCACTTAAAAAAAAAAAAAAAACCACCAAACCTTTAGGTAAGGAGTCAGTTTGCTTCAGGCTGGTAGCATCTGCAGGGTGCTGCAAGAGTTTTTATGGACCATCAGAGATCAAAGACTTAGAGCACACATTGTATGATAGCCTCGTTAGCAGAGCATCAGATCATGCCTGAATGCAGGACATTCAGAAAGGTATATTTGAAATACATCTTCACCATTTGAAGGGAAACTCAGTTACTTCAAGGCATTTATCCGAAATCAGTATATATTGTAAAAGTGGACTCTTCAGATTCTAAATCAAATTTGTTTTGGCTGTGGTCTTGTCTACCATCCATGAACATTTGTGCCAGTAAAAACAGATCTGGAAGCTATGTGTCCAGAGTTTAAATTGAGAAGTATGTGCATTCATGCTGGAACGTCATGGACACTTGTTTCTTTGGGGATGTAAGCAACACAATGTGATGTGCCTGCTCTGTCACAACTAACCATTTTGCAAGTGGCTTTCTGATTCCATGGAGTTGAGTTATTTTGTTTTTAATAAAAAATAGGGTGCTTTACAGTTGCAGTTGAACTCAAGGAAGCTGCATTTGATTCAGGGATATTATGGAAGCAATAAAAAGAGGTTTAAAAAAAATCAGCAGTTTTCTGGAGATTATTTGCTCGGCTCTACTATTAATATTGTTTTGTTTGCCAGACTATGATCAAAAACATTTGGCAGGCAAAGCATAGTCAGGAAAGTGAGCCAGTAAAGTTGAGCTGTCATCTAAATACATACAGAAAAACTGTTCTCTTGGCATGGAAAACAGCCTGTTTACAGAAATAATAAACATGCCCTCTAAAATCATGTTCCTTCTCTCTAAAATCATGGAAGGTCACAAGACTTTGACCCTACAGAAGGAGCATAACACTTTATGAGACTTCTGTCAAAGCACATGATAAAAAATAAATACACTGTAATAAAGAAGTGTCACTCTGATGGCTCAAATGTGCCTTCCTAATGTATTCTGTCTCCTTTCTTAAAGATGTGGTATGTGTACCGCCATGCAAAGGAAGCCCATCTGGAGGGGATATCAAATCAATCCATTTTCTTGACGCATCAGTTGATGTAATTAACTTTTGTTTCATCTCCCAAGTAAACCTTGTAAACAATAAAATGTGTCAAAGTAAAATAGAATTTATTGAAAAGTGTAATTTCCAAAAGTCCTTATGGTGATTCAGCTTCTGGATAGAGCCCCAGGCGCTGAGTATCCATGAGGAATGAGAGACTCATCTGGCCAAGATTTCTTGTTTTTTCTGAGCCCTGACGATAGATGAGTGAGCTATAAGCAAGGGAGGAGGTAGTGGCTGGCTACTTCAGCAGCTGCCTACAGCTGGAAGAGGAGTGCATTCATCACCATTGCCAACATGCCCAGAGGGCGATAGTTGATAGTCGCACCTTCTGGTAGCTCTTTGGGATTTCCAGGTTTACTCTTTATTTGGGTTCCTCCTTCCTCCCGCCTAAAGCTGTTTGTTTAAATGCTGCTTTGTAAACTCCAGGCATGGGAATGAGAAATATCAGTTGTTCTTGAGAGCCTATGTAAAACAATACAGCTTTCCAGTATCTTTTGAACATCTTCAGTGGAGACCCTTAGCCAGCTGTTTCTGGCGCTCTTTGTTGCAAAGCGGTGACTGACAGCAAAGTTCTGGTTATACTGGTCATAAACTAAAATACTTGCAGGTTTTGCCCTGCAAAACTTTGTCTAGGGCAGTCTAGCATCAGGTAGTATTTACATATGAGAACTTAGATGAGGGAACCACAAGACCTTTTCACTTGATAAATACTAATCTACAGCTGCCTGCAAGTAAAAGTCTGTTTCTAAACCTGATTGTACCATAGCATCTCTGACTGGGACCTGCTTATCACAAAAGGCTGTTGTCACTAAGGGAAAGAGATAGCCAAAAGACTATAGATATTCACATCAAGAGATATTCACAAAAGACAGTATTTGAGTTATAGGAGGACAGTTTATTTGAGTTACAGGCTGCACAACATGAGAATCTCTATTGACTACGCAGGGAAGCAAGGAAAACCAGCATTAGTATGTTAATCTTTGTTAACAGATCCCTTCTTTTCTCCCCTAATTACTTGCACAGCTATTTCCTTACATTCTTCCCAGCTGCCTTTGCTAGCATTCGCTCACATGCTGCCTGCTACTTACACACCCTCAGCAAAGGGGGTTTGAACTCACCAACTCAGTTACAGTAGCCACCGCCGTACATACCCGCAACAACGTGGAGTTCAGCATGGACTGCAAATCTGGGAGAGGAATGGTGTAAGCATTAAGCCTAGGCCTGCCCTGAGCTCCATGCTGTCAACAAGTATATCGGTGTCTAATTGAGCTAGGTAATTAAAGAAACAATCAAGTAGTTGCAGCTCTGTTTTTCAGGGCAGTTCAGACTTGTAGTCAATGCTGCTGGGCTGCCTGTGGATTTTATGGACTGATATTACTCAGTGTCTTACAACCATTAGCCCTTCCTCTGGCATCCCTGTAGTTCAGAGGAAGCAGAAGTGTTTCCCCACTGCCTTCCCCAGTTGGTGTGGTCTTCCTCTCACATTCAGCACAAAACCAGTCATATGATCCCTGTTTTGGAACTCCACCAGTATAGCTTATACATGTGCAGAACATAAAAGATATTTAAATTTATAAAGCTTGAGCTATCAGCTTGCTGATGGTGAGTGTGCAAGTATTTGGCTTTGGGTCCATCTCCCCCACCCCACAAAATGGTTTAATCCAGAAAAAAAATAAGAAGAAGAAATTAAAAAAAAATCTTCATTTGCTGGTACTTTAGATTCTGTTTGGTTATAACTCACAACCCTAAAACATAAGAATTAAGTTTAATAGTTCATAAATTATACAACACACAGCACATACTGTTGTAATCTGTACTGCACATAATCTATATGAAGTATTAACACTAATGTCTAAACAAAATACAAAGTCACTATAGGCAATCTTAAACCTCAGCTGTATGGTTTTTCTGAACTATTTTGGCTAGAGACATGATTTTTTACCCCTCTACCCTCATATGGTATTCATTCAATTGTTTTACATGTTATACATGCGTAAGAACTAGAAGGGATTTCCTTGAACAACAAACATTGAGGATGAAAAGGTTGGTGTTTATAAAAATGTCAAACTCAAAGGCTCTTCCATAACTTGTTGGAGGATTGCTATCATTTAAGGCTCAAAAGCCAGTCATTCAAGAAGTCCTCCAGAGAGAAAAGCTAATCCTGAGTTTCCACTCATGAGTTACTACTCTGATCCCTCAGCAGCACATCAGCAGCAAGCATGCTGAAAGAAGAACAGAGAAATTTGAATGTAGCTAAAAAGATCCAAAAAGGATGATTCAGTTCTACAGCACGTAGCTCTCGTGTTTGGTTTGTGCGTAGAAGCTCAGTATGAAGCAGCTCCAAGTACAGTGCAGTTGACGTTCGTGCAATGGTCTGTTGCTGCAAGGTGTTGAAAAGTGAACTCCGTTGCTCTTCTGTGGGCAGACTGGCAGGGTGGCAAATGAGTGATCATTCAAAGACATAGGGTTGTTGTACGTCTCTGCTGTTTATCTGCAGGTCTGAGTCTGTGCTGGAAGGCAATGCTTAATCACAAGATGAGGTGGGAGAGCTTTCAAAGCCATCGGGTACAATCCCAGCGGTGACTGACCAGCTTCCTCTCTTGTAATCAAATAAAAAAATCAACAGCTGGCATAGCTGGAAGTGTATGGTGTGGGTTCAGGAGAAAGGTTTATGTAGGAGCTTCAGAACAACACAAGACTTGGGAAACTGCTATCAGTTATAACTGTGATCTCTGGGAACGCCTGTTATAGAGAGATCTCAGCCTTCTAAGGCAGAAGATTTTGGTAGGACTTAGGAGGACCAAAATGACTTGTCATGGTTGATTGGGGGGGGGGGGTTGGAAAGGGAGTGCTGTGGTAATACTATCTGGAGCTTCACAGAGGTGAGGTGATGTGCGGTTCTTATGTAAGAAAGAGGGAGCAGAAGCGGGGTCTCGCACAGGGTTGAGGAGGTGTTCCCATGTACTCCTCTGCATCCTGTTTTCTGCACGGATGAAACATCAGCTCTCAGCCCCAGAGTACACCGAGGTCTGTGGAGCTAAGCAGGAGTTTCGTTGCTGAGAGGGGGTGTGTGGGTACATACGCGCTATTTTGCAAAGGCTGTCAATGATCTGCAAGAGCCAATGTCTTAGCTGTTGGATATGCAGGTGTATTCGTATTGCCAGTTACATACAAAAACTTCTCGGAAACAATGATTCTTATTATCTACTGTCATTGCTAAAATCGCAGCTTTTCTGTGTTCGTGTTGCCATTCATTGAAATACGTCAAGTAGAACTTTCTGGTTTTGAATCAAAATCTTGTGATATTAGTGACTTAATAAAAAAATTAAAAAAAAAAAGCCTTTTGCTAGAACTTTTTGCTAGAACTTTATTTGGGATGTGAAGGTAGTAAGCATGATCTGCAGCTGATTTTTCTGAGTAAGCTAGGGGTCTAATTCCCTTATTAAAACTAGTGGAAAGATTTGTGTTAATAGTGTTGTACTGCTGAATCTGTCTTTAATGTTAAAGTGTTTGCACTTTTTTTCCTGTTTACTTTGCTGTTCAGCACTATTGTAAAAGTCTCAAAGCTCTTGGAAGGAGGCTTTAGACTGATCTGACTCTCAGTGAGAAGTGTACCAAATTTGTAAAAAGAGCTGTAGAAAGGGAGACAAAACGGTCTGTCCCCACCTACCACTGCCGTGCTGCATGGCTTTGGGGCCCGACCGTCGCCTGCTGACGTTTCTGTTCTTGCCTTACTGGCAACACGGTGCTGCTTTAAGTTTGCTCGTCTGTGAGTCTCCCCTGTTACACAGGCTAATATTTAGTAATTAAAGGTTAAGCTATTCCCTCTTTCTCTTTTCCTCTGTACAAATACTCTTTCTATTCTACCATCTCCTTCTCTGGACATTTTATTTGCACGCTGAGCAATCGCTCTCGACTTGCGTCCGACGTGAAAACAGTAAACCGGCGCCCCGCCATCTCCCCCGCTCTGTCCAGCTCCCCGGTCCCGTGGCTGTCGGGGTGAGGNCCGGCAGAGGGCACCCGCGCCCCGGGCTGCCGCGGAGCGCCCGGGCCGCCGCTGCTCCCCCCCCACCACCCCGTGCCTTCTCCTTCCTCTCTGCTGAGCAGCACCTCGGCAGGCTTTCTCTCCGTCTGGCGGCCCGAGCAGGTTTCAGAGAAAGCCGGAGAGGCTGGGCTGTGCAGGAGTGTGTGGTGGTTGCTCGAAGGCGGGGGAGAGGCTGGAGGAAAAAGAGCGGGGAGGAGCTATGGAGGACGGCAAGAAGGGTACCGAGCCGCGTTACATCAGTCCGTCTGTACTTCAGGCAGAGAACTCCCCATGCGTTCTCGGGATTTCGTATTAGAGTCCAAAAACTTCCAAATATATGTATGGCATTGAGACACTATTGTAAAAGTCTCACCCAGGGAGGTGGTGGAGTCACCATCCCTGAAGGTGTTCAAAAAACATGTAGATGTGGCACTCCAGGACATGGTTTAGTAAGCATGGTGGTGTTTAGTAGGCATGGTGTTGTTGGGTTGACCATTGGACTAGATGATCTCAGAGGTCTTTTCCAACCTTAATGATTCTGTGATTCTCTGGAAAGCAAAACTGGTTAAACTTCTTAAGCAGTCATGGCAATCATGGATTTCAAATTCTGTTCCAGACAGAATAAAAAATTGCCATATCAGAGATAAGGATTGCAGTGTAGGCAATGTTAAAAATCAGTGCTCATTTCCTGAAGTGAATAGCACATCTCCTTCTGGTGACTTCAGTGTGAGCAAGGTTTTCCCAAATACAATTCCATTTATTTGCTGCAGTGTCAGGGGCTTTAAGGCCTTCTCAGAATCCCAGGCTACTTCTGCAAAGAGAAGACCTAAAGCACAGTCCGAGTTTTGCCTGAGAAAGGCCTGTAGGGTCAGACTGGAAATCAGAAACTATTGCACTTTCTTTAACATTGTAAGAACATTGGTCTTTCTCAAGGCTGATTATAGAAAGCCCCATAACTCTCATTAATCGTCTCTTAGAAAGGAGAGGAAATCTGTTCCTGCAACGTTACAGGTTCATTATAACTTTTCGGTTGTTAGTAAAGCCTGTATATGGACCCAGGGTGTACCCTGAGAGTAATTAATTTCCTCATGCAGCTTTGTATGAATGATGAAGGAATTAATCTCTCAAAATCTCACATCTTCAAGGGGAATTTTCTGTGTACAGGTTGGCCTCTATTAGCATTGCTCCTTTTAAAGTATTTCATTAAAATATGACCTTCCTAATTCCCTATTTCATTCTCAGTTAGACTGGTCCATGACTGGTAGTAAGAAAAAACATGCTTATTCCAACTGAAGTGGGATACAGGAATAAGAAGTTGACAACTGTAGAAAAATGTACACATTTCCTCTTCCATCCCAACCCAAGAGAATCTATGGGAGGGATTTTCCATAGAAGTGACTCTCACAATGTAGTGGGTTTATTAGTGTCCAAAGACAGCTGGCAATGTGAGCCGGGGAGCATCACTGCAGGGTGCAGGGTCTAAGCTGGAGTGAGCAGATCTGGAAGGATGAGCGTGTAATCCCTACCTACCTGAGTCCCCCTCTGAAGTTAACAGGGAGAATATTAGGCTTGATTTTACTTGCACTCCTGGGTTGGTTTCAGAGTAGGCTGCACTGCGCAAAGCCCTGGTGAGAGGAGCATAGGCGTGCAGAGTCATACAGAATATGTGCAGGATCTTCACGCAGGTTGGCTTACAGCATCAAGGGGTGATTTTGGCCAGGACACTTTTACTCTGGGAAGTTAGGGAGCTTCCTGCAATAGGAAACAGCATGAAAAATACTCCATGAACCCACATACGTACACCTGCGAACTGGTGCCGCCAGCTTCCTGCCATCTCTCCAGAAAACCAGGTTCCCTTAAATCCAGATCCCACTCCCATTGAACCAGGGACACAAATGCCACCACTATCAGCTCATTCAGACCCAAACCTTGTTTTCAGTTTGGTTAAATTTAGCACATTGGCATGAGGCACACAGGTTTCATCATCAGCCAGGGCTCCCCACTCAGATGAAGACGAGGGGAGCGAGCCCCTGCCTGGTCTCCTGCGTCCCTCCTGCATGTGGCCTGAGCACAGGTACCTCTGTTAAATATTTTAATCTTGTCTATTGATTTATGAGCAAGACTCCTATGACAAGCTGAATCTCAGCCAAGCTATGGAGATTAAAACAGATAAAGACTCCTAGGAATGTAAACAGCATACGGAAATCCTGATCTGCATGGCACAATTTTATTAAATAATAAAAAAAAAGTATTCTAGCCTGCTGTGGTAAATCATACTCAGTTTCTGAGTGTCTGATGTCTGGGAGCCCATGTATCTTTAATTGCCTTCTGTTATATATGCTCCTTCCAGCAGGTAACACTTGCCTGATTTGCTTCAGTCCATAGGAGTTGATGTTTCCATGATGGCAGGTTTCAGCTGCACCAGATCAGTTGGCCTGTCAGGTGGAATATCTGCAGCAGTCTGCATCACAAAGGGAAACTTCTAAAAATAGAAGCCATTTAGGAGGTTTCAGACACCTGGTTGTTCATTTTTAGAACATTTTTCTTAAGTATTTTTGATTGGTGTGATTTTTTTTTTGGTGAGCCCAGGCTGCAGACCCGTCCCCTGTGCCAGGGCCATTAATTTCTACAGGAATGAGAAGAGATTCTGTTCCTAATCCGTGTTGTAAGGGAACTGTAATGTTTTTGTACCCATATTTCAAAACAAGATACACATAAAAATCAAAAGCAAATTTAAGAATAAACTATGAGAAAGGAACCCTTCATCACTTAATTGTTTTATATTGTTTGGCATTTAATGAGAACTATTTTATGTAATTGGCTCTCTAACTTAGGGGGTTTTAACTAGCTGTAGTGGTGCTTGTGAGAGACTGGGAAGTTAGCTTCAATATGATTTTAATATGTATAAAACATCTTGTTATTTTTTAAATAAAATGTTTCAATTAGCCATTATTGTGTTAAATGACTTAAACATCTCCCTGCTGATCTATAAACCAAAACCATCCAGATCTGATGTAGTACTTGAGAACTAGGAACCAAAACTGACTGGAGGCTAACCATAAAACTGAAGAATGTAGGGATTTTATTCTGTTTCTTCACTTCACTTTTAAAAACTGAAGGGCCAGCTCTGCACAGATGTAGTCATTAACTTAATTTTATGAACTATAAACAGTCCTATTCCAGTCAGTCAACTGTGTACACAGTGAATGACCTAAGCACACATTGAAGTATTTACAGCACAGGGGTTAATGTGGTATCATTATGGGCATCCTTAATTTTGCAACAGATGCAGGGGTTGCGTGAATTTCAACTAATACAAGAGCGATAAGGACAATTCATCGTTTTCTGTCTGAAACTTGTTTAACATCTAGAAATGGATTGTACAGCGTAGGTGGTGTTTCAGGTTGAATGTATTTACTGAACTAATGCACCTATGTTTAACGTATATATCTCCTAACTGTTGTTTGCAGAACACATTTGTTACTGCAGTTTCACATGCACAGCTCCGCATCCGTAACTCCGGTTGTAGCCATGCTGTGCAAGATCAGTTGTGATGTGAAACCCTGGACTGGGGGATTTATGCTGACCGCTGACTGGAGTCCAAGGCCTGTGCACACCATTGCACTGCATTTTGATAACAGCTCCATGTGGAGAAAGATGGTTATACATGCTGTCAGCAAGGAAAAGTATAATTGCACTCATCTGTTAGCTGGGACACTGTTTTTAGGGGATGCAGCCACTGCGCTTTTGGCAGTGCTGGTGAAGGAGCCTCTGAACCTATAGATCTCCTTATAACTAAAAATAAGTTCACGGGGGAAAGGCTATCACGAGAAATACTGTCCAGTCTGAAATCTAATCACATTTGTGGCTAGTTACTGGTTTGGATTTCCAAGCATTGCATCCCTTGTCTGTGAACTAGGGAAAAAATAAACCTAATAAATAAATAAAATTTTCAAGTCCTATATGTAAAGAGAGAGAGAGCGCGCTAGGCTTTCATAGTGTGTGTCTTACTGTTTGTGCTCTTTTAGTGTTCTGCAAAATAAAAGGATGCCAGGGAAAATGCATTACAGTCGAATGGATGGGTACGTGGCTGCACATGACAGAGGTGTGTAACACTTGGGTGTGTGTTGTCCCCAGTGCTGGTGGTGGGGAGGGAAATTGCACGTATGGGAAGCTTCACATTTTGCAGGCTACTCTGTCGGATATAAATTAAGTGTATTCAGACAATATCAGTCTTAGGGCTGTTTTCCTTATGCTTGTACAGCTCTGGAAGAAATGGGGGACACGCAGTTTGTAAGCGCTGTTGGAGTGTGCGTAGCAGGGAGGACGGGTGATGTACCTCATATGGCAGGGCAATAAAGGGGCTGGGGCGCAGTTCCCTGCAGCCCTCGCTCAAACCTAATTGCATCCTCTAAACGTGACTTTCAAAGATAATTAAATAGTAAAACTGTCTGATGAGGCCAGGTGTTTGCAGAAAATCGTTTTGAGAGGGATACGTGTTTAAATGCTGATGAAGCTTTACTCAGCCATTAAACATAACGTATTACTCGGGACTGAGCTATTCCCTCAGCCCTAATGCTCCTTCCCAATTAGCCTGTGATGTCACATTTTCCACTCTCTCCGTACCACTTTGTGGATTTCCTGAATATTAAGTGCCATGAGAAGCGAGCGAGTCGGAGGTTGCTGTGACTAATTCCCCTCCCCGGACGCCCTGCAGCCGTGGGAAGGGCAAGGGCTGCGGGGATGGTGTTCCCGCAGTGGCATGAGGGTCACCCCCACTTTCCTGGGGACAGGGAGGCGGCTGGCGGGCAGAGCCCTGCGGCCCGGGTCCCCCCTGGCCGGGGCGGGCTCCGGGGACCGGGTGCCCCCGGCGGCGGCTTCGCCTCGGCGGTAGGCACCGGGGGCTGGGGACGAGGGGGCACCTTATACAGGATTTTTCAGAAGGTGATGTTGGACAGCCAGGGAAGTCTCTGGCTTTAAAATGCGTCGGGAACTTTGAGACAAAAAACCCACCCATCGCTTCGTCGAAACGTCGCCGCAGCGCGGGGTGCGCGGCTTGCGGGAGCAGCGCTGCGGGGCGGCGCGGCCGGGCGGGGTGCGGACCGGACCCTCCTGCTGCTGGGCAAGCCGAGACTTCGCCGTGACAGCTCTTAGCTGCGCTGAGTCCTTGCAAAGAGCCCTGCGGAGCTGCCGAGTCCTTCAAGGCGAGCGGTGCGCTGTGCAACGGCGGCAGCCGTCCGCACTTTGATTTCTGATCGCACCAGCGAGGCTCGCAAGCGTGGGCTTCGTTCGCTGCCCTCTTTATGTAAAAATGTTTTGCCGGTTGGCATGTTTCCTGAGGGAGCCAGGAGGCAAAGAGTTTTAATTTGGTTATTTTGGGCGTTGCAGCTGTTCGCGTTAGGAGAAAATTGCGAGAACTGAACTGAGGGGCTGGTGATGTGCAAAGTTCGGCAGTAACGCTGCTTCCTCTCAAAACGGTGCTTAATCAGCGAAGCAAAAGTACTCCTACCCCAGAGAAGAATTTTAAATCACCGGGTGAATTTGCTTCCTTCTTGATAGTAGATTTGTACCAGTTGAGCTGTCACCCTTTTCTGACTTGCCCGACCAAAATACAGACATCTATCTGAAATGTAAAAATAAGCAAAAGACGCCTTTAAAAATGCGTTCAACTTTTGTATAAAAGGAAGATTAGAAGAGCCTCTGAATGGGATAGATGTATTGATAGTTTCTTAAACTAATTAAATACATTTGTATAAAATTATTTTAAAATAGATATCTCTAGAAATAGTCTGCGTTTCTAATAGTTATATAAAGTGTCCCTGGTGCAAGCAAAGAAACCCCGCTCATTAAATGAGGAACATTTTTGCAGAGAAAGGTGGTTCCCTTCTAGCAGCTGGAAGAAAAAAAGCGTATCAAATTTGGGGCCTGCAGTTTGTTTATCCTGCTCCTCCCTAAAGCCCCACCGATTTTGCAGAACTTCCACTCTGAAATTATGCTATTTACCAAAGAGCTGTTGTGTGAGTTGCTCGGGATTGTGTCTGCCGGCCGAATTGATGCAAAGTAAGAATGTGGATTTGGGTGCTCTGTAAAAAGCCCAGGAAATCAGACCACTTCAGGCGTTGTAAAAGTCACAGTTTAAAAAAATATTGCCTGATGTACTTTTACCTATAGGATTTTGCTTTGCAACGATTTTGAATTGTTGACTGCGAGTGCAGCCAGATGGTGAAGTTCATCCTTCCTTTCTTACAGCGCAGCATCAAAATCTTACAATAGGGTGTTTTCTGTAAAGGTTAATTTTTATTATTATTATTTATTTATTTATTTATTTTTAGTGAAGTTGGGGGTGGTAGGCCTGCTCCCAGGATGAGTTTCTGGTGTGTGATCCTCAGGCCAGCCGTGCCTGCCTGGCTGCGGCTGCTCACATAAGCAGCCTCGGGGCAGATGTTTCACGAGGTATATAAAACCTTAAATTATCAAAGGTGATTCCACATCCTGGGAAATGATACCAGGTCTGTATTCCGCTGAAGCTAGCCTGCTCAGAGATGGGGCTAGTGGAGACAAATATTTACAATTATTCATGCGGTTTGTTTTATTTTGAAGGAAAAAAAAAAAAAAAAAAGTCAAGGTGTGTGCTTTGAGGGGAGGAGTTGGAATTTTTTTTTTATGCGTACTGTTTGTTTATTAGCATGCTAGTCTTGGAGGTGAGGTTGTTTAAACAATGTGGATTGTTTAAACGATGTGGATTTGTCTGCTCGCTTGAATGTGTCCCAAATTCTTCTCACTTTACTCATAATAATTCTTCTTGTTATTTATTACAATAGCTCCAAAGACCTCTTCTGCCTCGGCCGTTACAAATCAGTACCTTGGCATGAAAATACCTTGCGATCCAAATAGAGAAGATGGACAAAAGGTGGGCGGACAAAAAGCCACGTAAGAAAACTGGGAGGGTTTTTGTTCTGATTTTTGGGGCCCTGTTAACCTCGCTTAGGGCTCCCCGGAGCGCTGGGCAGGTGGGCATAGGGACACTGCCGCCCAAAAGAATTCCAGGAGGGAATGGGAGGCACGGGGCAGGGATGGAGGCGCCCGGCCCAGCCCCGGGACCGCGCAGCATCTCGGTGGGTTCTGTCCCTGCCGCTGCCTCACGCCCGTGTCCTCCGAGACACGGGAGGGGACGGCTGGCAGCCGAATAGGGCCACTGCTTTGTCGTGTTTCAGTCACTCGTTGGCGGTCCAAACGCTAAGGGTGATGTCTGAATAAATGACAGCCCTTTAACAGAAGTCAGGACAGCAGGAGGACCGGGGAGGGCTAATGAGGCGTTTCGCGGCTCGTTGCTCTTTCACAGAGCAAGGGGTATAATTTTAAACTGAAGAAACGTGGAGAAAACAGAAAAACCCTTGCGGAACGGCTCCGTACAAGTGGTGGTAAACATACGGAACAGGTTAGCTGGGAAGGCAGTGGAAGTACGGAGCATAAATTAATTCAAGAAACACCTCGGTTTTGTCGAATGCAGTGGCTGAGCAGCGCGGTGAAACGGCAGGACAGTAGGATTTAAATAACGCTAGCAAGAGTAAGCAGCTCGGCCTCGTGACCGCCATAGTTCCTTAAACGCCTCCACGTATCCTTCCCGTCACGATGTAATTAAAAATACCGGCCCGGGTGTCCCGATCCTCCGAGGGTCCCAGCGGCCAGGACCTGTGCATCTCCCTCCGGGTGCAAAGGCCACCCCCGAGGCTGCTCGCTGGCTTTGCGGGCAGCGCCGGCTGCGGGTCCCCCCACGCGTGTTGCCGGACGGGGACCGCGGCGCGGAGCCCGGCGAGAAGCGCTGAAGCCGGGACAGCGCGGGGGAGCCCGGGACCGGGGGAGCGGGGGGAGTCGGTCGGACCCCCGACGGCCGCGGAGTGCTGCTTGCGCCGCGGCTGGGACACGTCCTCCCGTGGGCTGCACTCAGTGTCGGCATCCGCGGATGAGCCCCGTGGCGGTCCCGTCCCGTCTCGGTGCTCGCTGCTCGGCGGAGCGGGGCCGGGCCGAGCTCCCGCCGGCGGCTCCCCACGCCCCCCCGCGCATCCCCCGCTGACCCCTCGCCAGCCCCGCGAAAACGTGCCGGAATCCCTTTTTTTTTCCGTCGCAAACCATGAAGGCAGAGGCTGACCTCCCCTTTCCCCGGGGAGAAGCCCGACGCCCGTCCCTCTGCGTGGGCCAGCTCCGTCGCAGAGGCAGCGACTGGGCTGGGTCCGTGGGATACCTCCCGTGGAAATCATCGGCGCGCGGTCCCGCGTGTCCGGTGCCGCTCCCGCCATGGGGAGCCAAAAACCATCCCACGGCCGTTGTCAGCTCTCCCTGCCGCGGGCACCCGGGGGCTTCGCCGAAATCATCCCCCCTCTAATCCATCGGTGCCTACATTTTCTGCTGGGGATTATGAGCGTTGGGACTCTCGCACGTAAATCTTGCACGAAATACGTCAGTAATGAGTGGGAATGGCTCATTAATTATCTGCTGTCTTGCGTGCCACGGGCTAAAGGGGAATTAAACGAATTCCGTTGTACCGGGCAAAATATTCGTGAAACGGCTATAAAAGTCAAGGGAAACGGTCAGCTTCGTGCTGTGTCTTGTTCCGTCCCCTGACCGGCTCCCTTCAGTTGTTCACAGCGATTTGGCCGAGGCCCTGAGGGAGCCCGGAGCTGAGGGCATCGGGCCGGGCCCCCTCGACCGGCAGCCCCGAGCCCCGGCCGGCAGCGCGGCCCCCGCCTCCCCTCGGCCT
>VZTL01003552.1:50106-70516 GCA_013400535.1 Scopus umbretta | reverse complement strand
AGGGCGCTGCTGGGGGTGGTTTGGGGCGACGCAGGCCGAGAGCTGGCAACCTGCGCCTTGGTGGAGGTCCCTGGGAGATGCTCAGCTGGAGGAGCTGCGCCGTTGGGAGCCTGGGAGGAGAGACCAGGCAGGTAAATTTTGGCTTTTGAGAGGGGTACCCCACCTGGGCAGCCCTTTCATGGCATGGTGCTCTCCAGTCTGCACCCCAAACCATCTCTTTTCCCAAAAACTCCATCCCAGCAGCTGGCAGACATCCTCTCCTTGCCATCCCCTGGCTTGGAAGCGTGGGGCAAGAAGGACCCAGCTATGAGACCTAAATCCCTGACAGCTGCTCCTGTGCTGCCCCGTGGGGGGGGGGGGACGGATGAGTTTTCCATCCTCTCCGGGCTGGTGTGAAGCAGAGGCCTTTAATGTCACCTCCTCCTCATCCCAGCGGGGTATCATAGCACAGGTGGGGGGGGGCACAGAGCAGGATGCTCGTGGTGGCCCCTTGTCCCAGCAGCTCTATTGGGAAGAGAAATGGAGGGGGAAAACTCTCCTCCAGGAGACAGAAAAGCCAGAGGTTAAGTTGGGATGTGCAAGGACACGGTGAGAGGATGCTGCTCAGCATCTAACCCAAGTGTCTCTGGACCGATGGGCAGCCGGTGCCGCGCCAGGGGCTGGCAGTGCGGGGGCCGGGGCAGAGGGTACCGCTGCGGAGATGTTACACACCGAGGCTGGCACGGCATGAAAGGGCAGCAGGGAGGGAATGAAAATCTGGGAGAGAGGGATGGATTTGTTTTTCTCACCCCTCCCTGCTCTGGGGAGGATGTTTTGGGCACGCGGCAGTTTGCCTGCAGTGATGTTCACGGAGCCCGTGGTCTCGGGTGCGGAGATTGATGTTGCCTTTTAAGGCTCAGCGAAGCGTGATGTGGTTCACACCCTCGCATCTCGACAGCGCAGCAGACTTCAGGTCTCGCTTTAATTTTAGGTGATAAACGGACTCGTTTAGAGCAGAAGGAGAGATGCTGGGGGGTGGGCGGTTGGAGGAAAGCAGAGCATGTCGGGCTTTAAAAGTGCTGAGCCCTTGGAGGTTGAGCCCGGAGAGCCGGGGGGAGCTTCCCGTGTTGGAGGGCAGCTCGCGTGGCCCCGCTGCAGCCTCAGCAGGGATCCCAGTGGTAGAAATGACAGGCAGGTCTTCAGCACTTGGGGACACGTCGTGGGTTTGCAGGAATGAGGATGCATTTCCATGTGGTCTTGCCCAGCACACCTGAACTGGGGGGGACCTACTTGTTGGGGCACCGTGCCATGCTTGCCGTCGCCGCTAGATACCTGGGGCACAGCTAACCTGCAAGTCCTCGGGACCCTGCTGTGGGCAGTTCTGTTCTGCAACCATTGTGTCACCCTCGCAGCCATACCTCCTCTACAAACTTCCTCTAGAGGTCAACCTTGAAATGCCAGAACAGCTGCCAGCAGGTCCCTGCATCGGCTTGCAGCTCCACCTTGGGAAGGTCCAACTTAGCAGAGTGGCTAGCGTGGATGGGTTTTGTCCATCGCTTGTGCACATGCATGCTCAGCTCATGCTGGAGACCCCTCAAGGACCCCTTCTTCTTGCAGATGGAGACTGTAAGACTCATTTAGACTAGAAGAGACTGTGTGAATTTTGCCATGACAATGCTCGCAGAGGTTCTCTGTCAGGCCTGGCTGCAGTCTGTGTAGATGTGACCCCAGCTGAGAGCATCCCGTTGGGTTGGTGGGACCCCATGTCACCAGCTGTGCCTAGAACACTGCTCGGTGGCTGCAGCTGGGCTGCCTGGGCTTCCCATGAGCACATCTGCAAGCCACTGGGCAGGAGGGCTGTGGAGAGCACAGTCTTCTGGCTGCCCTTCAAAAGCTGCACAGAGTGAGCTGTGCATGTCCTTAGTTTTCAGGAGAGTCGGGCATGAAGGTATTTTCTCTGTAGTTCAACTTGGTGCACTAAAAATCCTTGCTGAAGGTGCTGGCTTCAGCCCGATTGGAGTCAGGATGCTTGCCCAGTTCTCCCAGAGGAAAACAAGGACTCCAGCCAGCTCGGCGAGGAGGCTGAGCCTTTCCTTTGGGAGCCTTTTGGGAGCAGCGTCTCACCCCAGGGCTTGCTTACTGCCACCCAGATCCGGGGTGCTAAGAGGAGGCTCTGCCTAAAGGCTGCTGCTCTGCTAACCCCAGGTAGCTTGAGGCACAGGGAGACTCCGAGATGTGCATTTTGGAGGCCCTGAGCGGTCTTTGCACACCCCAGTGTGTGGAAATGAAGTATCCTGGGGAGTCAAATGCAAACTCCACCCCTGGCTCTGCCAGTTTCTCACCGCTTGCAGCTTTGGCGTCACTTTCCCAGGTCACCCCGACAAGTCTGTGCTAAATCCTCGTTACCTTGGCTTTGTTCTGCCTCCTTTCGCTCCGGGCATCATAGCCAGTGGCATTGCCTCAGGATCTGCACTTTGTGTCTGTACAACTGTTGCCAGTTAGCCGACCTCAAGGCATTTGGCAGTTTCTAATATTAAAGAAAGGTATTTCTAGCAGAGATGCTCAAGGACAGCTAGAAGGAATGAGCTTAGGGCAGAATTAATTTCTTACAGAATCACTGCATCAGCTGGGAGCGCTGAGGAAAGTGCTGATCCCCAGGCAGTGCCATTACCCTGGCAATAGCCCCATCCATGGCTACAGCTCTACTGGCAGGAGGTGTTGGGAGCTTTCACCTAAAATGCCCTTCACCACGCCTGAAAAATATGATTTAATTACTGCAGTTGACATGAGCTGACATGGGACCATGCAGGTGATAAGGAGCCAGGATATTGCCAGAGCGTGGGACATTTGTCATTTGTCAAAGGACAAATGAAAACCTGGTGGGGTTGCTGGCTGGGAAGGAGCTGGAGATAAGACTGAAAGCCAGTGAGCAGAGATCAAACGCATGATGCTGGGAGCGACTGGCTCCCCAGGATATGGGTACAGCCATTAGCAAGTTGGCGAGGGCAGGACAGATGCGTGGTGCAAGGTGCTTCCCAGCTGAAAAAAAAAATGCATGGCACCATGAATATATATATTTATGGGTATATCTAAAGGTGTAGGTTGGCTTTGAGCTGTTGGACTGGAAGACCTGCTGGGTGCTGCTTGGATCACCAGTCATCAGGGCATGTTACTGCCCATGTGAGCAAAGGATCCTGCGTGGTGATGCATAGCTTGAGCTGGGCAAGAAGGAGCATCCAGGGCTCTGCTTGATGAGAGGGCAGCTTCTGGAGTCGTCGGTGTTGACTTCATCTGCTGATGGTCTTCTCTGGGACCACTGGGGAGGATCATGCTGGTGGCAGAGGTGGGCCTGGATGGATGCTGGCTGAGGTTTGGAGAGGTGATCGTGGATGCTGTGTCCATGCAAAGGAGCTCTGCTGGCACGGACATCAGCTGCGGTTCTGCAACTTCCTCCCAGGCAGAGGAAGTGCTTGGACGACTGCAGCTCTCTGTGCCGAGCACGCTGTCTTCACAGGATAAATGAGAAGAGCTCATAGCAAGGTGGAGATTAGAAGAGCCATGGGCATGATGGACCAGCACTGAATCCTGTGCAGCACCTGGAGGAGCAGCCACAGCTTGCAGAAGTAAGAGAAGAAGGAGGGATGCTGGAAAAAGCACAAGCACAGCGGTCGGGGAGCTCCTGAGGGGTCTGAGGCTGAAACCTGAGGTCTGTCCTTCATCTGACACACTGGCAGTGGGAAAGCAAGTGGTGCCTCATGGTCACCGCACACATGAGTTGGATTAAACATCTCTTCCCAGGCTGAGAGCAATCTGGTGGGCGCCCTTGCATATGCCACATGGGGTGAGATGGCCCTCACCTTCCTTAGCCCCCTGGAGGGAGGTGTACAGCGTAAGCTAGATGGCCAGGTCCCCCCAGGAGGCAATGAAAGGGCAGGCCCAGAGGAGGGTGCTTTGATGATGGGTAGGCTCAATGCCCCCAGTGGCAACCTCTCCATCACCATTGACCTCGAGAGCCAGACACTTGGGTCCAAGCTGGCAGCATGCAGCTGAGATGAATACAACCTCAGGGCTAGCAAGGGGTTGGAGGAGCTGAGTACCCACCATGCAGTGGGGAGCATGAGGTTTGAAAAGCCAGCCCTAATCTTCCCAGGGTCCTTCCTCCACAAGGACCTATTCACTCACCTTCAGCCAAGTTGTTTGGAGATCTTGGAGACTCTGTAACAGCAACCCCCAAATCCAGCCCTTGGGATGCTTGCAGGGCATAGAGTTGCTCTGCAAAGAGACCTCACTGTGTGTCGCATCTACTGACCCCACTGCAGATATGGATATCTCCCAACCACCATGTCCCAGGCATGATGGGGTGCTTGTCTGCATGGAAGTTTGCAGCATCCCAAGACGCTGGGTGGAGAAGAGCGCTGGGTGGAGAAGAGCACCTGGTAGACCTGTACAAAGCCCTGCTCATGTGCACCTTCCTGTGGCTCCTCTCTGCCGGTGGCCATCAGAGCACTCTTCTGTGAGCAGCTCCAATCCAAAGGTGGCAGAAGTTATTATGCAACGGGAAAAGTGATAATGGGAGTTGTTTTGTCAGGAGAAATGCCCTGGTGGGGGTGATGTTGTGGAGGTGATTTCTGCCACCAAGCGCTGCAACTTCCAGTCATGTGGCGGGAGGAGCGGGTAGACAGCCTGGCTGCTATAACAATACTGCTCTTTATTAAGCCTTTTTGCTCTCTGTTAGCAGAAGTTATGACGTCTTCTGGTCTCGTTTCTGCTTGCTGAGATCAAGGAGGCTCTTGTTAGCAGGAGCAGAGGTGCCTCCTGCACGTGAACGTGAAGGGAAAGGGCGGGACAGTGCCACATCCCGGGCGTTATTATTTCTGCTGCGTGTCCCCTTTTCTATCGAGCACTTCCTTGATATCACAGCTCCTGCAGATAGTAAGATTATAACACCCTCTGATGGGAAACTATCTGCTTTTGCAGAGTCATTACAGCTAAGGGTGGAGATTTGCCTTTCTGCAGCTTTTTTGGTATGAAAAGGGATAACTTTGTCACTTTGGGCTGCTTTCTGGCTTGCTGGCAATACCCTGCAAGTCTACGTGCTGCTGCGTTTGCTGGTCACGTCACCCGTCGCTCCTCCATGTCGTGCTTTCCTGGCAGGCTAAAATAAAACTTTTTATCCAGTGCTTCCCGTCAAAGGCACGGGGGAGGATTTACGGGCGTCGATGAGAGACACCTCCAAGCGACACGGAGAAGCTGAGTGGGGAGGCGGGAGCTGCTTGCGGGGGGTCCTGCCCACCGCAGTTCCCAGCGGGGGCTGTCCCAGTGATGGTGACGGTGACGGTGACGGTGACGGTGTGGGTGTCTGCTCACAGCCGTCTGCTCAAAAGGCAGGGAGGAAACGTGCGGCAGAGCTGGCCCCGGCTCTCCTGACTCACTGGCTCGTGTCTGAGTCAAACCATTTACTCCTTTTCAATGAACACCATTCCTGGATGGCTGGAAACCCCCTCGTGTCCTGCTTTGCCCCCTGGCCAGTGTTTCTTGCCAGGGTATTTTCCTTCTGGCTCTTGGTTTCGTTTCATGCCCTTTCGCCTCGCTGGCCTCTTGAGCGAAATATGAGTAAATGACCCAAAGGAGCAGGTGTCTGTCCTCCCATCACACCCATCCCGGCATGTCCCTGCTCCCTGCAGCTCCAAGAAAACACTCAGAGAGCATGACCTCTCCGCTGCCTCTTTGACATGACACTTTCTTTAGCCTTTACGACCACTCATGGAGAGTTTTTAGTGGGTGTAAGGAGCCGCTGAGCCTAGCAGTTGTGTTCACGATGGTGCTCATGGGGTTGTGCACAACCAAGCAGCAAAGCCCACCACGTCTCATGGTGCTGGT
This sequence comes from Scopus umbretta, assembly GCA_013400535.1. Classification (NCBI taxonomy): domain Eukaryota; kingdom Metazoa; phylum Chordata; class Aves; order Pelecaniformes; family Scopidae; genus Scopus; species Scopus umbretta. Next base: position 64,657 of record VZTL01003552.1, on the reverse strand, counting down.
GCAGGGGAGGACATGCCAGGCTGAGGTGGGGAGGTGGGATGTCCTTTACTGCCCGCAGCTGGAGGTGGGACCACCACCCAAGTTGAAACGGGGGAAGGAAGCTTGTAAGGGGCGTGCAGCTCCCGTGGGGGAGCTGTAAGGTCCCATGGGGGGGCTGTAAGGTCCAGTGGGGGTTTTTGGGACCCACTCTGCACCCCAATCGCTTCACAGAAACCAGATGGTGGGAAGAGACAGGTTGTTACAGCCTCTCAGACTTCCTGAGTCTGGGAATTGCAACCACATAAAGTGCAGTCGCTGATAGCATCTCCTCATCTCCTAGCCTGAGAGCAGGCAGATACGCCTGCGACCTGCCTCCCGAGGGCCAGCAGCCCACTGATCAACTTGGAATGCTGGAAAACCTTCCTGTTGGTGTCTTGCCTCACTCTTGCATGGATGGAGGATGACTCTCCCGTGCTGTCTTTACATGGTGAACAGGCATGACCCCGGTGCTTTCTATCCATCCTGCTGGCTGAAGACTGCGCTTGGTGGCCATGTTACGTAGGAAAAGCTGAGCCGACTGGGCTAGGCTGGGCTTGGACCGTGGAGAAGGGTCTGACCCCTCTGCAGGGAGCTCAGCATGGACTTGGACTTTATGCCAGTGGTCAGATCACACCCCCGACACCCCCTGGGCCACTTCTCCAGCTGGCATCCCACCATCTCTGACGTTCCTCTTGCCATCGGGAGCTCGTGCCGGCAGGGTGGCTGGCGTGCCGAACCCTTCCCTAACACACCCTCAGCGATGGAGAAATTCATCTCGGCATAAAACGACTCCAAAGGCTTTAAATCAGATGACCACGGGCTTTTCGTGGAGGGACGTGGGAGGATTTCAAAACCAGCAGCCAGCGAGGCGTGATCCCTGTTTGCCGGGTGCGTGCGTGCACAGATGCACACGCAGGCACGCACGTCTCTGCAGGGCACCCCACTTTTTTTTCCCCCTGCATAACCACATTTTAAGGCTGAAAAAAAAAAAGGGGGATGGGGAACAGGGCCTAGTTGGGAGTCAAGATCAAACCTACACAAGCAGTTTCAAACTTCCCTCATGTTTTCCCCTGGGGGATTCCTTGTCCTCCCAAGAGGTATTAGGCTTTCCTTAATACCTAGGCAACTTCTCCTATATCTACCTTAAACCTTCCTTGCTATTGAGGGCAGTGATAATTTTGTTTATAACATCCTTTTTCAGATGGAAATTTGTTCCCACATTTTCCACCCCAGGTTTCTCTTCCTGGAGCACAAAATCGCTCTCATTTTATGCTCTCCCATATATCCCATTCTGGAAGCATCTTGGTGTTGCCCACCCTGGCCTGTCCCAGATTAAACCTCTTCCCAAAAGCACCGGGCCCAGAGTGAGATGTGCCCTTCCCTGGTGCTGAGGAACCAGCACCATCCGGGCCAGAAAACCAAACCTCTTGCATTTTCTATACCACCCTCCTCCTAAAACACTCTGGAATTGGGTTTCCTTTTGTTTTTTCATTATTATTGTTTTTTAATCCAGAGGCATCAAGCTGCTTGTTCATAGCTGGCTGCAGAGATTTTTTTTATTCCCCCTCTCCCCGGTCCTTCAGTCCTCTTTGGAGGATTTCCAGCCTTATCACTCTAGGCAGGGGAAACTGAGGCACAGGTGCATGTGGTGATAAGCTGGAGGCCGCTGTGATCGTGGCTTTAGCTGCTCTTATCTGCAGATCCAGCGCTCTCTGCATCAAACCTGGCCGTGCCAGAGCACCCTGCAGTGGGTCCCCCATGTTGGAACATTTTGGTGTGCATCACTGGTGCCAGACCTTACCGTGGTGCAACGCAGGGCTGCAAAATCAACCCGTGTGGGTGGGAGCAGGGTGTTAAAAGCCCACCAGGGGAGATTTGGGTTGCAAATATGGGAAAGCTTTGCTCAGCCCTGGAATAGGTTATTTGAGGACAGGGTGGGGAATCCGAGACGGACAAGTATCTCCCTGTGAAACGGCTTGGGGAGAAATAACGCTGCTTTGGGGCTGGGGAAGGGGTGATGATAAATCCACTGGGAAGAGGAGGTGTTGCTGTGGTCCTGCACAGCCCCAGCCCTGGTTTGGGCTCACCTGGTGGGGCCAGCAGCCCTCGGCAGTCGGCATTTGGACACGGCAGGACTGGTGTTAAATGCCTGCAACCTTCCAGACAACCTGACCTACTCCCCTCCCCGACGCCTTGGCAGTCAGCTCTGAAGCTTGTTTGCCCAACCCGATGCAGGGAGGGCCTTTAGCAGGGCAGTGAGGTGAACTTGTTTACTGATTTATTTATCATTTTTTGGCCACGCACGGCCTGCTGGCACACGGACACCGGCAGGAGCCCACGCTTGGCCGCCCAAGAGGGACGGCAGGAGCGCAGGGCTGCCGGAGCATGTGTCGGCCCCGGGAAGCCGCACGGGCTGTGCATGCCCCGTTCACATGCACGGGGAGGAGAAAACGCTGCCAAGCTCTGCTTTCCTGACCTCTCCGTCACCCAGCACCACCACCGTCCCTGCCAGCAGCTGCAGCCTCCTCCGGAGACATGCGAAAGGGGCATGAGCAGCTATCGCTGGTGCTGGGGGAGCTGCTGGGCTTCCCGGCTATTTGCAGGAAAGCTGGGGAACAGCTGAGCCCGGTAAACAACGGGGATAACCCACTGGGACAGGAGGTGTTTTTATCCCAGTGCTATTGGGAGAAAAATTAGGCGTCTTGCCTCCCGCACCCAGATCTGGCCACGAGCCCCAAGGAGGGATGTGACTTCCCATTTTTGGTCTCTCCGGAGCCAGGATGCTCCGGCTGCTTCTGCCAGGGGATAAGCAGGAGGATGGGTTGCATTGCGCGTGTCTTGCTCGTGGGCTTGAAGGCAGGGACTGAGTGCCTGGCCCAAGGAGACTGAATTATTCAGCCCCTAAAAATGCAGACAGGCACTGCCGGGTTATCCAGCACAAGTGGAGAATAAAGGCTCCTTAGTCAATGATATACATTTTTTTGGAGGAAATGTGTTCCTTCATCCCAGGTATGATCCAGGCAAGCATCCCATGTTGATGCTAATAGTAGACTCTAGCATGCCCGGTGTAGAAAGTTGAGGTTTTGACTTGATTTTTCTGCTGCTCACTGATTTTCTTTGAAATCCTCCTTATTAGCAAGGGATTACTAACAGAAACAGTAGGACATGGCTGAGGCTGTGATTTGGGCTTGGGCAGCCCCATGAAGCCCCTCCATCTCCAGCACCGTGGGATGCTGCCCCACTTTGTGCCAACACCATTGCTCCAGGGATGGATCCACACTTGCAAAACAACATTCCTGTTGAAAAAAAAATTTTTTTTCAAAGAAAAAAAAGCTGATGGGTTCTTTTTTCCTAGCCTGGGTCTGTTTCCCAGCTGGAATTCTGGATCCAGTTCACAGCTGAGGACGAGGCTTTGGGGTGGGAAGAGGGACTCGGAAGCAGCTTCACCACCGAAATCTCCGTGTTGTTGAACTGACATGAGCAGGATGAGTCAAGACAGAAGAGGCACCTGCCAGCAATGGGTTTTGTGTTTATTTGTTTCTCCAAGGTTGATTTGCAAAGGCAGGGAATGGATTTCCACCTCCTAACAGCTGTGAAGAACATGTACATGGGGGAACACAGTCAGCAAAGCCTTTAGTTCTCTTAAACATGAAATCACCGCTGGTTGCTGCCGCGTGTCCCCTCTCCTTTTTTTCTTTTTGTAATTTTTGGGTGCAGCTGAGCTGCTCTGACACTAACACAAGTCAAGCACATTGGCACTGTAAATAGGGGATCAAGTTAATAAACCATTAAATGGGTTATGGCTGTTGTAATGGCAGCAATTTGGACAACTTCTCAGTGGGGGACATGAGGGTGTGAAGAGGTCTTTTTTGAGTCTGGCTTTACCAGTCCAGACTTTGGAAAAGCTGAAGTTGCCTTTTCTGGCTTGGCTTTGGATGTCCTTGCAGCAATGAGGTTGGGTGGCCTTGGCGGCTAACGGCCCGGCTGCAAACAAGACAAGACAAGGCAACGTGGGATGAGGCTGGCGTGTGCCAGTGCCGAGTCTTAGTCACCCTGTTTCGTCGATGACTGACTCTGTTTGAATGCAAAAGGGCCAGATTTTTGAGTAGCATCTGAAGGCAGCAGCGGCGCAGGCTGCCAGGGATCGAGGCGGTTACGTGTGCTCCTGCACGTGTCCAAGGAAACTGCGCTTCTCCAGTTGTGGAGGGCTGGAATGGACCCTCCGTGAGATGGGTTTTCAGGGCTATTTAGCTGGTCAGCTCTGGAACGAGCATCTGTGTTTAAGACAGGACAGGGAGAGGACACGCCACTCACCCGAGCTCAGAGCATGTCACAGAATCATAGAATCATTAAGGTTGTCCTGCAGCAGATATGGGGGACTGCACCTACTGTGACCCTCTGGCCACCCTTGCCTTCACCCCAAACCGATGCTGGTGGGATCCCCATTAGCCACAACTGCATAAAGACCTTGCTTTTGCATAGCTGGCAGGTTTGGGAAATGCTCTGGGCTCTGCCCAGGGGTCTCAGCACCCCGATGGGTGCAGACTGTAGCTGCCGTTAGCTCAATGCATGGATCGGGAGACGCAACCATTCATCTGACCCACAAGGTATCACAAGCACCTTCGCCCAGCAGTAGGAATAAGGTGCCCATCATTTAGGTGCCTGGGACTACCCAAGCTGGGGTGATAAACGCACAACATGAAGCAAAGGAAGGTCGTGCCTTGAGCCCAAGCCTGGCTCTCTTTCTTTATTGGGAAGTTGGCAGATGAGCCTGCCCGGGAGTTGGGTGGCTCTCAGATCTCTTGTTGACTCAGACCACTCTCTAGCAGTTGTTCTAATTCAGCCTGAGCGCCGGGTAAACAACCGGGCTGGGAAATGTGAAACCCTCACTCTTGACCTTGCCGTCACTGCAGGCGTCAGCCCGGGGAGGTGCAAGCGGTGAAGCATGGACCCACCAGGCTGGTGCAAAGGAGCATGTGGGCACGGTGGGGATGAACATGTAGGGTGAGCCCAAGTCTCCTGGAGTCATTTGTCTGGTTTTCAAGGAGTGAGAAGAAAAAAACTGAACCCTATTTGGGGCACAGAGTTTGTGTGGTGATTCCCTGATGAGTGGTGTTGCTAGAAATACCAAAGCAGACGCAATACAAGTGCTTTTCCCCCTTCTCCATTGTATTTGGTGGGGACGACTTTTGGTCAGTGGCCAATGTATGCTTCTGTCTGTGCCATCCCCTTATGGCTCTGGCTCTCAGCTCAAGTAGCAGGAGTTGTTTTGGGAGGAAACTGGGGCACTCCCCAGTGCTCTGAAGCACAGCATCTTCCCTCGTGATCCCTACCAAGCTGCCACGTACCCAAACATAGGTTTGCCACTATATGTTAAACTCCAGGGCAGAAATCTAAACATTCAGCTGAATTTTCTTTTCTTTTTTTTTTTTTTTTTTTCCAAGGAGCTGTTAACAGCTTGTCATTGCAGGTTGGAAAATGTAAATGCATCTGAGAAAATATGTTGGCAGCAAGTTCCCCATATTGTTTCAGCTTGTCCCAAAATTCCAGAGAAATTTCCTGTTAATATTTTTCATGCCTGATTGGAAAATATCGGAGAAAGAAGAAACAAATTTTGTAGATATTTTGTGACAGTTTTAGCCTTTTTTTTTTTTCTCCAGCCAGGTCTCCATGGCATGGAAAAGATTAAACAAAATGCACAAATTAAAAACATCTGCTAGGAATTAGATAAATGAAATCTTTGCCCTATAAGCAGAAGACTTTTAAGAAAACCCTGATAAGAAAATCTGGTTATTTAACTTCTGCATTCCAGCAATCTGTGTGATCTGATTCCAGTGATTTGGCTCCAAAAATTGGTTAGGAGAGTTGTTAGGAAATCAGAGATCTGCAAGGTTACCTGGAGGAGGCTTTGACTGTAGAAAGCCCCAGCAAAAGATACGGAAACTCAGACTGACTCCTGCCGCTGAAAAAAAGCCTCCTTGAGATGTCTGCTGTGTGAAGGGCAGAGCACCAATCAGTCTTTCATCTCTTGGTCATTTTTGTTCCTGGTGCAGAGAATTCAGAAATCTTTGCCATCTCAGTTGGTTGATCCTTGGGCATTTTTCAGTGTAGTTGTGGACCTTCCTAGTCTAAATTTCAACCTATTGAACCTTTGCTTTCCCTCTTCATTGTATTCACAGACTTCCTAAAAGCAGTCCCTGCAGGTCTCAGGTTTAAAAGCACATGGCAACAGTCTGGAGAAGTGGGACACGTAGACCTCACCTCTTGATGACTTGTGGTTTCCATCAGTTGAATGGAGAGGGGAACCCCTGGGGAGGCTGATCCAGGGAACAGCTCAACCCGAGGAGTGGTATTCATCCCAAAAGTGGTTCTTTTGAGGTACGCAGGACACTTGGGCAATGATCACCTGCCATTGCCTGTATCATCCCAGCCCTGTGGGGAAGCAGGGACAAGCGGGTTGCCGATACGGCAGACGTGCTCACAAGGGTGTGGGTGGAAATATCCTCAGCACGTACGCGGTTTCGAAATGTATCTCCTCATCAAAGCTTTACTCTTCCTCCCTACATGGGACTCTGGATTGAACAAGGAACCGTGCTTTGCGTCACCTTGTGCTGGAGCACGCCGAGATGTGCATTGGCTTTGGACATAGGCAGGACTGAGGCCTCCCAACATGCTTGCAGGCCACAAACACCTCCGGGACACATCTCGTCCTGATTTACAATCAACATCCACAGCAGGGCAAGTGAATTGCTCTGGGAGTGCCCATTTCTCTCCATGGATGGTAGAAGCAGTCAAAGGTGACCAGCCCTTTGTAGACACCCAAAATGACATAAATCCTTCCCAAATAGTACTCCCAACTTCGCTGTGGATGGAGGCAGACACGGCAGGAGCTGTGTGGGGCTGCAACTCTTCCTCCCTGCTCGGCGTCCCTCAGGGAACATCTCCATCCGAGCCTCCCAGACGGTGCAAATCATCCTGGGATGCTGCTTCGCAGGATGACGTTTCATCACCCCCTGCTCAAAAGCCCCCATGTCAGGAGCCGTACTGATATTAGCGGCGGTTGATAGCAGGGATAAAAACCCATCCCTTTTCCCAGGCTGTGATTAATGCAGCACATGCTGCTGCCTACGAGCACCTCCTCCCTGATCAGCAGGAATACAAACCACCGCGGTTTCTTCCCGAGAGCTTTGTATTGTAGCTTCTTGCATTTCTTTGGAGAGATTCCCCAGCATCTCCCGGGTATCTGGCTTCATGACATCATTGCCTACAACTCTTTAGAAGCTTCTTGGTCACCATGGCAATGCTGAGGTTGTCACCGGCCTGGGCTTGTTACATGATAAGGTGAGTCAGCCCCAGAATGAAAGGCCACAGCCTTGGCCGTTGATTTAATAACCTGCACCGATAACGATCCAGGCCCTTAATGAAAGGCGGATATTAATAAGACATTAGGAAATAGTTCAATAGCAAAGTCCATGGGATAATGACAGGCTGTGATTTCCGGAGGGTGACCATCTTCCACCTTAAATGGGTTGAACAGACTCATCCATTGGGGGTTTCGTGTCCATCGCTGGGGCCCTGCAGGCAGGAGAGCAGGAGGGCTGCATCCCAAATGCATCACTAGACTGGGAATTAAGCTCGTCGTGAACACAGCCAACTTCAACCACTGGGCACCTGCATGGAAACAGCTCCTGTAACAATCTGTGCTCAGAGGAGGGCTGGGATTTTAGCTCCTTCCCGCTGGATCTCCGACTTGCTGCATCGCTTTGCAGCACAAATTAGGTCTGGATCAGGTGTGAGCACATGGCTGTACTTCTGTTGATCTAGCTGAAGAAGGCACCAGAGTTACACATGCCAGGTTTATGCTGGCAGCAGCAGGAGGGATAATATCTGATCTGGCAGCTGGGGCAGAGGAACCCTGTAAACACACTTTTCTTTCAAACCAGCAGGATTTTTGTGTTGGATCGGTGGCTTGTTGCAGGTGGTTGTGGCATCTTGCTTAGGGACGAGCTAACCTGAAGTCAGGTTTAGCATCTTGTGGATTTACATCCTAAATCAAATCCCAGGACTTTCAGTGGGGATTTTCGCACCCTAAAATCACAGAGCGAACGGGAGGGTGTTTCTCAGATGTAACTAGAAGTACCTGGGAGTAGGAGGCACAACCCAGTATCAGGCTAATGGGAATATTGGCTTCTCAGAGTCACTGAGAGTGCCAAACCCAGAATTTTGGCTGGCTGACTGATCCGCACCCTTTGACCCTTTCTGTTGGGACCAAGCCTGAAATTTTGCAGCCAGATGTCATTTCAAGGAGAACCAGTATCAGATTCCCGAGACTGGAATATCCCCAACCTCTTGCCATTTAATTACCCCATAACCACTTTTAAAAACCCATATTTGTCTCCGCCACCTAGGGAGTCAATTATCTTTATAATTTAGCCCCTTTATGGGGTGAGTTTTGTTTTGCACTAGGCTTGTAAGGTCAGGAACTTTCACAGGACATTGCTCAATCCTCCTGGACCTGTTTCTGAGCACATCTGCCAGCGTTGAGAAAGATCCCTGCTTCAATGGATGTTGCAGATTCAGAATGTTATTTCCAAATTTATTTTTTTTTTGAGAATTACAGAATGTAATTTCCCAAAATTATAGATGCAACTCCTTTCCTAGGATTCTGAAGAGCATCGGTCTGGGAGGTTCCTTTGGGGTCATCAATCCTGGCTACTGGACACCCATCTTACACCTCCCTATCTCTGGCCTTGAGCTTTACTGGGTCTTCCCAGGGACCCTCCAACACCGAGCACAGCTGGGGGCACCCACTTTTCTCTGGGGACGATGAAGGGATCCGTGAGTGATTTTGCTTCTCATTTGGGGAATCGGGATTAAATCCAGGCTCTCATCCTTCCTTCTTCCCCATATTCATCACAGCCAGGCAATGCTTTTGCAGCTCTCCCAATTTCCTTTCCTATCTCCCTTTAACTCACCTGTTGAGAACCAAGTGCCTCTAGTTAGGGCACAAATCCGGCAGCTCAAAAGAAACTAGGTTTGAACCCCCATCCTCCTGCTTGAAGGGCTCTTAAATGAAAAGGAATTTAAAAAAAAAATAAAGAATTGCTTCGAGCAAGGCTGATGGCGAGGCACGACAGAGGATTGGCTTCAGGCAGGATTGACTCCCTGAAATAGTTTCTGCGTGGCACCGAGCGCGACAGCGACAGCACGCAGGGGAGCTCAGAGCAGAGCGCTGAGCAAAAGCAACCAGTTTCCTACACGGGCTGTCGATTGAATATGGCTGAAAAAGCGCTGAGAGAACACTACAGCGAGCCCCTTTTTTTTGCCAGCGGACAGTTAAATGATTTTTTTTTTTTTTTTTTTAACCACAGGGGTAGTACCCGTCGATGCAAGTGAGGTCGATGTGCACAAGAGGTGATTTTTGCCACTTGTTGCTTGAGTATTGGGAAAAGTGGCCCCATGGATTTCTGCAACCCCTGCACGGCTTTTCCTGCCTCTTGGCTGCCAGGAAAGGCACGATCAGCTGCCGGCACGATGTCTGACTGGGGCTGATACAGCGGGGATGAGCGATGCCCCGTGCCTCTGCCGGGATTTCCCCCTCTCGGACTCAGCACTCATTTCTCAGTGTCGGGGAGCAAACCCCTTTGAATTTTCCCCTTCTCTGCTTGCAGCTGTTTTTAAGAAGAGCTGCACCTGAAGGCGAGCGTGCGTGCGGCAGCCCCGAGCGCTTTCTCTGCTGGTATTTCGGTGCTCAGCTGTTGTTAGCAACTAGCTGAATGTCTTCCGACTGGGGAAGGAAGACGTTTCACGAGCACGTCGGGTCCAGTGTGCAATAGTCTCAAAAACTGGACAGCTTGTCCCCGGACAGGGGAACGGCTGTATTTCGCCGGTGCCTGGGGGGTGGCTCAGGGGCAGCCCCGAGCACGCGATGTTCCCTGCCTTGCCCTGATCCCGCACCCCGGGCAGGGTTCAGCCCTCCCAGTTGCACACCCGAGAGGTGTCAGTCTGTCCTCTGATTTCAGTTTAGGGGGACTGCGAGTCCCGTGCTGAGCAGCATTCCTGGAATCGCTGCAGGAAAACCCTGCCTTGAAATAATACCGTGAAGAAACTGTTTTGCCCGATTTCTGTTCCTCTTTGGCCAGCAGCGGGGTTGATGCTGCAGGTTCGATACCAGGGCGGGGTGAAAGGCAAGAAACGAAGAAGGAACAACCATCTTGTTAAGAGGAGAGGAGAGAAAAAGCTCTTTTCCATGGCAGAAACACGCTGATGCGTTACAGGGGCTGATGCAGGAGCTCATCGCGGTCCCTCCGGAGCCGCAGGGCTCCGGCAGGATGAGGGCGAGGGTGAGATGAGGAGAGGGAGCGGTGATATCCCGATGATGTAGGTACAGTTCACGCTTCGCTCCTTGTTTATTTATTCTTGTAATCGGAATACCTGTGAGGGGCGAGAGGGAGGGAGGCGATTGAAACGTGCAGACACAAAGGGCCGTGAAGTCCAGCTGCCGCGCCGAACCCAAACATTTTTGTAGACCAGCCTTTGCAAAACCCTCCCCACCGGGAGCCTGACCCTCAGCAGCGTTCGCAAACTTCGAGTCCCTGCAGAGAAAGTGCCATCAGCAGCAAAACCAGCTCAGCACCCAGCGGGTGAGAGGAAGGAGGCAACCACTTGGGTTTGTCCCTGACCTTTTGGAAAGCCCCCCGATTCCCCTAAAGCATTGCAGACAATTTCTTGTCATCTCCAGGATCCCACTGATTTTTTTCGCAAGCGCAAAGATCTTAGTGTTTTGGGTTTTGCTTTTTTTTTCAAATAAGTGTATAAATATCCCTCAGTCAGCCCAGAGGAATAATTTTCTCTGTTGCAAGAGGGTGTCGTTAATTTGGGCAGCTGCTGCCTGACTTTTGCAACTTCCCTCCCAGGGCAGGGAGAACTATTTGTGCCCATGTCCCAGGCCGGTAAACTGAGGCCGTGCTGGAAATTGCTGTGGGTCAAGCTGCCCTGCCATTAACCGAGCACACGTATGGCTGCATCTTTAGGGTGATATATGCAAAGCTCTCAGCCACCATCTCCAAATGTTAACCGTGCAAAGAGTTGCTGGGTGCAGGGTTGGACCACACGGTTTGGATCCCACCGGGCATCACGCATGCTGCACCCTGTCCCCTCCATGCCATATCCTAAGGAGATGGTCCATGTTGCGCTGAACGTAGGCATGAACGTGACTTGTCCTTTCCTTCCAGGTTACCTTTAGAGGGGGGGAAAAAAAAAAAGGAAGAAAAAAAAAAAGAGGATGAATCATGGCTTAGTCAGAGTTGGGGCTCGCCGGAGCAATCGCTGCCGTTGCCTGCATTTCGGTGCCAAGGGAAGGGTGCCAGGGAAGGCTGGCTGGCAGTCCCTTGGTACTGGTAGGTTCTTCCAAAGGGGATGGGGAATTTAGTCCAGGATTGTGATTTTTGGGCCATATCCAGAGCCTAATTCCACCGTTCAGGGTAGGTTGCTAGGTCAGTTTGGTGTTTGAGCAGCAGAGAAACAAAAGGGGGAATTGAGGGATTTTGGCTTTGGTGTTTTGGAGAAGCTTGCAGCCTGTAAACCATGTAAGAGACAGGTATCCCGTTCTCACAGAACCACGATTTTCCACCCTTTTCTGCCAGACTCCCCTCCTTTGCGCTGGCCTCCCCTCTCCCACCCCTCTGGACCTGCTGCCTTCATCCCTCGGATGCTTGAGGTCATTTTTTTCCCCATCTACCATCAGGACCTTCAGATCTCGAGCCCTGGCATTACATTTATACCCCTGTCCCTTTTCATTTATTAAACCTCTGCAGGTTCCTGCGATGGGGTAGGGAAGGCAGCACCGCCAGCAGACGCTGGGTGATTTCTTCCTCCCTCCACACCTTTCCTCACCCGGCGAAGCAGAGGATGCGGGACAGCATCGCTGGCCGTCCCACGGCACGCCGTGCCCGCGGTGGCTGGGAGCGAGCTGACGTGCCTCTTAGAGCCTTTGGCCCCCTCGGTGACTTGATTTCTCGAAAAATCGCTGAGCTAAGCACCCCGAGGGCTTCTTTCACAGCAGCTGTGAGCACCAGCTTATTTACCGGCCCAGGCTCTATTTATGGGAGCTGTGCTTCTGCACAGCACGACGCGAGAGGGGAAAATAAACCCTCTCGGTGCACCTAGTGCTGCCCTGCCCGCCACCCTCTCCGCGCGGTGAAAGTGCCTTATAAATAGTAATGACGCTTCTTCCAGCTGACCTCGCTTGGAGCAGCTGGGTGCTCGTGCCTTTGAAAACCAGGCCATTTATTTAGGAGTTGAAGCTTTCCGCTCCAGTTATTTAAGAGTTTTTAAGCCAAGAATTACTAGGTGGATCTAATTTGAAGTGACTGTGATTTTAATTCAGGCGGGGTTTCGCTTTCGGGCTCCTTTCGATAGCGTGGGGGTGGTGATTTTTGAAGAGTAGAAGAGCTGCAGAGAGGAGAGCTGAGCTGCTGCAGGAAGGGGGATGCCCAAACTCCCTGTCCTGTAACATCACGTGAATTTTCTTCCTTTCTGCGACTCGAGTTTTAGCCGGGAATCAAATATTTGTTGCCCTCCATGGGAAAAGGTCTGGGATTTTTTTTTTTTTGGGTGGGGGGGTGGAAATCCTGCCCTTTTTCGAGGATGGATGTTGTGCACGGTGGTCCAGGGAGCACTGTTGTGTCTGACCCGCATCCCCACTTCTGCCAGCCAGAGCGCTCGCTGCTCTCCCCCATCTTCCTTCCCACATCCCAATTCTCTGGCTCTTTTCCACCTCCCCCGTAGTAGCTAATTTTTAATATTTTTTTTTTGGCCTGTGAATATTTTTTTTTCCTGCGTAGGAGAGGTAAGGATTGTGCATTTTTTCACTCCATCCATCTTGGCTCCATGTAAGGAGATAACCAAAAATATGTTCTTTCTCGATCCGTTATAAACATACAAGCCTTTGGTTCTGGAGGAGGAAAATGCCCTATCTAATAAAAAAAGGCTATTGAACTCTTGAAGTATCCGAGATGCTACTTATCATCGGGCTTTAGATTTTCAGGCAAAACTTGCTTTATTAAACCCCATCCAAGGGGTTTAAACCCCAGATGCTCCCGCTTCTACAGCTCTTCCCAGCTAAGATATACTTCCACATTTCCCCGCCGGGAAAAAGCGGGATTTTTCCCGCTGGGGCTGCGGCGGGAGCGCGAGCGCCTGCCCGCTTGGGGCTTGGGCCAAAAGTGGGGGTTTTTTGGGCGACACCGGGATGTCTCCAACCCAATGGTCGAGTTCTTCGGGCCGGCCGCTGCGCGCAGCCGGGTTTCAGGTGGAAGGGTCACCTGCGGGAAGCTGGCCGCTGGCTTCGTAAGGCACTCGTAAGGACGTAGGGAAGAGTAACGCGGGAAAGAGAGAAGGAAATAATCGCTATAACGAGGGCGCTTCCCCGCTNGCGTGGCCGGGGCGTGGCCGGGGCGTGGCGGCAGCCAGGGCATCCCCGCGGGGGGGGGCGGCCCGGCCATGTGCGACGTGAGGGACGTGCCGGGCCGCAGCGCCCGCCCCCCGCGCCGCTCTTCGGTTTGATTTCTTAGTTTTGGTGTGGTTTCTTTCCTTTTCCGAGTTATTTTATTTCCTTTTTTAAATTCCTTTTCATGTCGCTTCTATCATTTGTAGCGCTTTCGTCATTCCATGTAATCCTTTCGACACTGATATTCCGTTTCCTTTAATTATTTCATTTACTTTTCATGTTATTTCCTTTTCAAATTCCTTCCCTTTGTCATTTCACTTCTACCATGTCTCCCTCCTGTCATTGCCTGTAACCGTTTTAACATTTCTATTCCATTTCTTTCACTTTTCCCTTTATTCCCCTTTTGAATTCCCTCCCTTTTTCATTTCGCTTCTACCATTCCTACCACGCTTATCGTTCCATGCAGTCCCTTTAGCATTTCTACTCCATTATTATTATTTTAAATTATCTCATTTACTTTTTTTAATTATCTCATTTACTTTTCCATTTTATTTCCTTTCCTAATTCCTTTTCTTTCCCATCGCACTGCTATCCTTTGTACCACCCTTCTCACCGCATGTCATCCCTTTCACATTTATATTCCGTTTCTAACACACTTTACTCGGGTTTTTTTTGGGGGGCGTCCCCCCCTTTTTCCCTCTCCTCCTCCCCCCGGGCGCAGGACCGAGGGCACGGTGCGGGCCGGCCCCGTGTGTCCGTCTGTCCGTCCGTCCCCAGGAGAACAAAGCGGCGGCTCCCGCTTTGTCCCCGCTGCAGTGCGGGGGGCCGGCGGCAGGCGGCAGCGCGGGCCCAGCCCCGCCGAGCCGCACCGCCCCCCTCCATCCTCCTCCTCCTCCTCCTCCTCCTCCGCCCCGCAGGGCGGGAGCCGCCGGCCGGCCTGGCGGGCTAGAAATAGGCGGCCGCGCCGCTGCCGGCTCATTGCGAGCGGAGCGAGGGGCACAGCACCGGCACAGCACCCTCACAGCACCGGCACAGCACCCTGGGCCGCCCCTTCCCCGCCTGGAGACAATACCGCCTTTCCTT